>JBBMKB010093308.1:0-11055 GCA_037833945.1 Alaria marginata
CTCACCCTCGCAGCATGTGGGGACCACCCCCACATGCTGCCGGGGTGAGCAGAACGATTTTACCAAGGGCAATATCAATCCATAATGAATCTTCGCACTGACATTATAAAACACGTATGGAGGGAGACAAGATTTAGCACTACAGTAATACGTATGGAGGGAGACAAGGTCTACTGTAGTACTAACACAGTAATATACTTACTCAACCTGCTCTTTCATATTTCCTTCACCATGAAATATGACAACAACACGACAGTAATACCCCGTAGTGTGAATTTATATACCAAGCCGTCCATATGGTTTTTATAAAAGTATGTTTCAAATACGTCAGCTGTGAGTTCTACCAATTGAATGGTCGATACTGGTCCTTGTAAGCTGCGTGTTACCTGCCTGTTACTTCGGCCATGCGTTTTTATAGAGATATTTTCCTCTAGGAAGATATAGGTCAATGATTCCCCTGAATGCTGCCAGGGTCAACAAGACAATTTTACCAAGGGCAATTTCATTCCATAATCATTCCCCGCACTGATACTATGTAACCCGTATGGAGGGGAACACAAGCTGAAAATAACATTTATCACTTGACATTTCGTACATTTTGCTAAACTTCCAAACCTAGGGATTTGTAAAACTTCCAAACCTAGGGCCTTAAAGAACCGTGACATGTTCTGGATTCCTCTCGCAAAATGAGTTGGGTTTTCCTGAGGTCGATACTCTCAGTTTTGAGTTTTGGGCTAGATGTGGGCCTTCAAAGTGGCATTTTTGGACATTCGCATTTTGAAACCATACCCATTGGTCTGAGATCGAAGAGAAAACAAGATTCAGAAATTAGGAAGTGCCAGGAAATCGGCAGATAATACTTTTCCAGTATAAGCACACTGCAGCCCCGAGGAATAAGAAACTGTTCACAGACACTCCCCAAGGCCGCATGCTTTTCGTTTTGCTCCTACTCAGCGTACGGGTGCACTCGACGATTGCAGAAGAAGATGATATGTTGCGTAGAAAGACATACTCGTGTGACGTTGGCACGACTCGGATATTATTTCGTCATTTTTACAACTACTACTCCTACTTCTACTACTGCTACTGCTATTAGTAGTACCACGACTGATTCATCCCACGGTAGGGGTGCAGCATACGTTCCCGACCTCCTAACACGAGGAGCTTCATATCTGACCCGAAACATGACATCGAAGACGTAGGTTCGCGCAACCCAACCAGGTTTTATTTGTGTTGACCCCAAAAACAATTTAGGCGTAAAGTTATTATGCCCACCGGTAGTTCCTCATCTGAGGAGCTCAGCCGGTCAGAAACGTTCGGCGCCTAAAGTGCAACCCCTACCGTGGGATGACTCCACCACCACTACTGCTACTAATACTACTACTGCTGCGATTTCTGCTTCTACTGCTACTATCACTGCTCCTACTACTACTGCTACCAGTACTGCTAGTGCTACTACTATAGCTGCTACTACTCTGCTACTACTAGTAGTAGTAGTAGTAGTAGTAGTAGTAGTAGTAGTAGTATACACTACTATTAAAAGTACTACTATACTTCTACTACCCCTACTACTGCTACTACTGCTGCTGCTACTAGTATTTCTACTACTGCTACTACTACTACTGCTACTACTATTAATAGTACTACGAGTACTACTGCTATGACTGTTGATACCGCTACTTGCACCACGGTTGTTTCCTCACAGGAAAGAACGGCCCTAAATCCTATAAAAGAGATCTACATCCAAGCCGGTGACTACGAAGCGGTAAGCACGGGATAGGAATTGGGGGGTCGACGTCATTCACCACCTCAGTTTCGGAGAGCGACGTGCCCGGTAATGGAATCGCCGTCGGAGACATTCAGTGCAAAGTGAGCAGTGCCGATTGTTATAGAACGAACGCGTTCTACGATAGAGGTAGCACTTTTTGGCGTTTTTTACTTTCTGGATGACGGGGCTCCTTAACCAAAAATCGTCGGAATAATGTCATTCTACTTTTGCCATATATATATATTATATGCTGTTGTGTGTAGATGGGCCACCAGTTTGTTGATCGGATTGCACTTTCAGTTTGCTCAAAATCACTTACTAATAGTATAGAGCTCCTCAAGTGGGGGGCTTCAGAAAAAAAATGGTTAACGACACATTCTACGATAGAGGTTCACCATTTTTTTTCTGAAGCACCTCACATGAGGAGCTCTATACCCTCACCGAAAAACTGATTTTGACCAAACTGAAAGTGCAATCCGATGAACAAGCCCGTGGCCCATCTATTATAACAAAAACAAATGCAAAAATTGAGTGAAATTCCGACGATTTTGGGGTAAGGAGTCCCGTTATCCAGAAAGTAAAAAACGCCAAAAATGCTACCTCTATCGTAGAACGCGTCTAACCTCTATCGTAGAATGTGTCAACGCCAAAACAGAATCAAGGTTGATTGACTGGGCGCTTTTTCGCGATTGTCCGCATGGATAGTTCGAAGTGATACAACACACGGTAGGAGCGACATATGCAGAGCCGTGGCTCGGGCTATACGACAGCATTGAAAGAGGTTATGGATATGAGTGAGACGCGTTCTACGATAGAGGTAGCAATTTTTTTCGCAATTTGGTTTTCTATGTGTAGGGTCTCCTTAACCCAAAATCGACGGAATTTCGTTTTTTTATACCATCTGTTTTTTTTTGTATACCTAGGCCACGGCTTTCTTCATTGGCTTGAACTTTTAGTTCACACATAGTCATTTTTTGGGTGAGGCATAGAGCTCCTTAGACGAGGAACCTCAGAAGGAAAATACTAATGGTGCACCTCTACCATAGCTTGTGTCGATATGTCGTAGTGGAGTAGGAAAACAGAGAGCGCACGCGAACATTCCTCATTTTCCCAACTCTGATCGATGAAGAGGTGTGGTGCTCCGTGCTGCATGATGTTACCTTCGTGACGAACTGTGGCGAAACACAAGATCTACAGAGGCCGAATAGAAAGTGAACATGTGGGGTTTCGTAGTTATCGTCAAATGCTGGTAGTTCGCCAACTCTCGTCGTGCGGTGCGTCATGCACGTGAGGCGTGACAATTGTTGTTATTGTTTTTCATAGCCACCATCGCAGAAAAGGTCAGTTGTCGTTTCCACGGTCGCCACATTGCGAACGCTGAAAATGAAAGCGTTTACAAACGCTCGTCCCTCCCACGGTTATCTCTCTTCGTTGCACGTTGTTTCGATAAAACGAGGAGGTCGTGGCAACGTGAGTCTTGAAGCCCTCGCCGTGGCGCTTAAACACGGATCGGACGGAGGACAGTGGTACCTGTCACCGAGTCATCTGCAGATGGTGTGTTTGGACCTGTGCATGCTCTGCCGGAACCTCGAAGTGATGCACATCGTGGTGAAGGACGATACACCTCAACACTTACACCTCCGCCAGAAATCACCATATTTTTTGGAAGCAACGTAATGCCTCTCGCGTCCCGGTGCCGAGAGTGCGCTCAATTACACTGGTGTTGTCCCCATCGAACATTTTGAGGAGAATGTGTTTGGTCAACAAGCAGCTCGGTTTCCCTCCTTTGACATTGAAGCGGGAGCTAGGTTCGCGGGGAGACAGAAACTGCGTGATGCCGGCCCGGTGGCCAGACACTTTACGAAATATGACCTTTGGGCCGTCATTTAACCACCCAGTCACGGACATGATCTGGCCGCCAGCGCTCCAGCGGTTACAGTTCGGTCGTGGTTTTTCCCATACGATTCAAGGTGTTATATGGCCGCCCTTGCTGGAGCATTTGACGTTCGGGAGAGCCTTTAACCAGCCAATCGAAGGCATTGTGTGGCCCACTTCGCTGACGCATTTGATGTTTGGTTTTACGTTTGATCAACCTGTCGTGGCGGTGGTGTGGCCGAAGTAGCTGCAACGCTTGCAGTTTGGTTATTTCTTCAACAAACCGGTCCGGGGAGCCACCTGGCCGACGTCGCTGACGCATTTGACGTTTGGTAGCGACTTCAACAAACCGATCGAGGGGGTAGCATGGCCTCCTTCGCTGCAAATGGTAACGTTTGGTTGTCGCTTTAATGAGCCCATTGAAGGAGTCGGGTGGCCGGCAGCGCTTGAGACGATACAGTTCGGCCGTAGCTTCTCCCGATCGGTTCAAGCCGTCGGGTGGCCGCCTTTGCTGAAGCAACTGACCTTCGGGGATGCCTTGAATCAACCAATCGATACGGTTGTGTGGCCCGCTTCGCTGACGCACTTGACGTTTGGAAGCGGCTTCAACAAGCCGATCGAGGACGTCCGGTGGCCGACGTCCCTGCAATGCCTACAGTTTGGCTATCGTTTCAACCAACCGATCCAGGGAGCCACCTGGCCTACGTCGCTGACGCATTTGACGTTTGGGTTTCACTTCGACCAGCCTGTGGAGGAGGTGGTTTGGCCGGTATTTCTGCAACGCTTACAGTTTGACGCTTTCTTCAACCGACCTATCCAAGGAGTCACATGGCCGGTGTCGCTGACGCGCTTGACGTTTGGGCTTCGGTTCAATCAGCCCATCCACGGGGTTGAGTGGCCGGCTTCTCTTGAGTACTTGGTGTTTGGTGATTGCTTCAACCAGTCCATCGGACGAGTCGCGTGGCCTTCTTCGCTCAAGGGAGTGACGTTTGGGAGGGCATCCAACCAGCCAATGACAGAGGTCTCGTTTGGGCAAGGTCGTTGAGAGTCATCCCATGGTAGGGGTTGCAAATTTTGGGGTCCAACGTTCCTGCCCGGTTGAGCTCTCCTGAAGTGAGGAACTACCGGTTGGCATATATAATTATTATACGAGTGCATTTGGTTTTAGGACTAGCGGATATAAATATTGATCGGGTTGCGCGAACGAAAATCTTGGGAGTCATGTTTCGGGTAAGATATTGAGCTCCTCGTGTCAGGAGCTCAGGACCTTATTGCTGCACCTCTACCATGGGATGACTCTTGATATGGATGTGTGTACCTCGTCGGCACGTTTTCCTGGTCGGTAGCCCAAACCGACCCACATGCACGAAATCGGGCCGTCTGCTGTTACACATAATATGCGTTTTGAAGGTTTCGACAACCAAGTAGGGCGGCTAGACCCCTGTCTGGCCTCTCTGCCGCATTGAGTGCTCTTGGTAGACTCAGGACCACGTGTCGACCGCGTGGTGAGGCCGACATCCCTCTTACCTGTTTCGTTTAGGTCTAGATTAAAACAGAGATTCAACACGGTTATGTGTCTGGCGATGATGCAAGTGGCGTTTCGTTTGGGGTGTAGTGGGATGTAGCTTAACCGACAACACTCTTCGCGAAACGTGGCCTGCCTTGCTCGGGCATTTAGCGTTTGGTGATCACTTCATCCAACAGAGCCAGGACGTCGTGTGCCCCCCAACCCTGCAGCAATTAGCGTATGATCGTCTTGAGTGGTCCAGCGACAGGGTTGTGTAGCCGGACTCGTTGAAGCAGTTACAGGTGGCGGGTAATTTAGACTTTTCATGTCGACCGGGTAGTAGTGTGATCGGCGAAACCGTGGCAGCTACTTAGTGGGGGCAAGCGTGGCCATATGCTTCGCGAGGGTGTCATACTCCGACGTGTTCTACGAAGATTGGAGCATTTCTGGGGGGCGCGGGGGAGGGCGGGGGTGCTGAAAAAGAGGGTTCTCGCCTAAGAAGTTCCCAATATGGTTGGAACGCTCGAAGTATGTGCTACACCATATAGGTTGTTCCCTAACCTAAGACATGGGATTGTTCGCCAGGCTACGAGAAAGAAGTTTCTGGGAGATACTTCTTGGCGGGGTCATGCCACGGTAGGGGTTGCACGTTCTGGGCCAAACGTTTCTGACCGATTGAGCTCCTCAAGTGAGGAACTACCTGTTAGCATGACAATTTCACAGTTTTATTTGTCTAAGGTCTAGCCCTCAGAAAGTGTGCTCGGGATGCTCGAAGAAACTGTCTTCGAAGTCGTGTTTCGGGTGAGATATTGTGCCCCTCATGTGAGGAACTCAGAAAATTATGATGCACCCCTACCTAGCGTGGGATGACTCGGCGTGAGGTAGGTCGCCCCTTATCTGCAGAGCGTCGGATACCGTAGGTGCTTTGCTGAACGCAGCATGCGTTATTATCGCTTCTGTGGGGGCTTGTTGATTATTCCTTCTACCAGCCCCTCATGCGAGGCGTGCGGTTATCGTAACGGCACACGTTAATGTTCGTCCCCGCCCCGCTGTTTAAATCTCGATTCGACACAACATTTTTCTGGAGCATGTGGCCGACTTCGTTGAAGCACTGTCATTGTTTGTTTTTTTCGTCGAGCGGTACTACCGTTATACTGAACTGTAGGCATCGCCACACTGTCGGTCCGGGTGGGAGTTCCATCGTTTCATAACCGCGGCTTTCGCGCGGGAAATTTTCATTAGAATTGGCGTTGAGCCTCCCAGCCGAACACACAACAGGGCCGGCTTGCTTTCGACTTTAAGTTGTCCGCTTCAAGAGGGAAATCGTGCAGACGATCCACCCAGGGGGGCTTACCGTACGAGGTGGGTGCCCTCAAGTGGGGTGGGCACCCACATCTAGTCGGTTACATGTGGGATATTTATTCAATTCATGTCAACCCGTTGACGCGGGTCCGGCGTGTACCTCGTGGACACAGTCGACGTCCTTCAGGTGAATGAGGTGGTAGTTGGTACCAGGCATTCTTTAGTCCTACAAAATAAAACATATCATGAGCGACTTACTTCAACTAAAGCCGGTGACACATGCTACGTTAAAGGTGCGCCCATTTGTTTATGAGGCTCCTCGCTAGAAGAGCTCTAAACCTCGCCCAAAAATAAACATGTGAGAAAAAGAAAAAGAGCAACCCGATGGACAATCGCATGGCCTACGTATACAAAAGAATCACACTCCAAACCAAGAATGGTATTCAGACCGTTTTGGAGTAAGGAGCCCTGTCGTTCAGAAAACACACTACTAGCCAAAACATGCTACACTAGTACCTACAGTAGTCTTTCGTCGAACGCGTAGGTGGCACATTTTCGGATTGCCGGCACTAAAATCACCGCCACTTTCTCGTGCGGTGACCGATCGTTGAACATTAACGGTAGGTCGGTCCACATGACATCGACAGATCTTTTGAAACGGCCGACCTAACCAATCCCGCCCTCGGTAACTGTGCTATACAAAATCTTAAAAAACCACTCCAGCTACAGTTGGGGGTCGACGCTGATATTGAAGCGCTCGTGCCCCAGGCTCTTCTAAGACGCCGACCCGTGTTTGAAGTTGTTGATTTGCTACCATGGTTGGTTGAGCCACACTAAGTATGGTTGAATGGACGTGTCATGCCCGAATGGTTGGGTGTGTTTCGGAAGGTAGGAGGGCCGGGGGGGGGAAGGAAACACATATGGCCAGAAAAAAGTTCAGTGTTACACTATAATATGTCTTGTCGGTACTTTGAGTGTCATTGTTTCCGCATGATTGGACAAAAGTATCTGAAGGAGAGAGCCTGCTTCACCGCCGCCTGCCTCTCAACATTAGCAGCTGAGCGTTGTACCTGGTGGGCGGGATCGCCATTTCTCCCGCCCCTGGCCTTCGAAGTGATGATTCCGGCCGAACCGTAATTCACGACTCTCCGCTAAATGCGCCCCGTACTGCGGTAGAAAACTGTGAATTAGTTGCATTACGTATTATACATGATACGGTGATTTCGGGAAAAATATACCGTACCTCAACCTCCGACACATTCTACGATAGAGGTTCGCCCTTTTGTTTCTGAAGCTCCTCACTTGAGGAGCTCTATACCTCACCGCTCAACCTCCGACACATTCTACGACGATAGAGGTTCGCCATTTGGTTTCTAAAGCTCCTCACTTGAGGAGCTCTATACCTCACCGAAAAACTGATTTTGAGCAAAGTCAAAGCGCGATCCGATGAATAAACCCGTGGCCCATCTATACAAAAAAAGCAAATTGCAAAAACAGAATGACATTCCGACGATTTTGGGATAAGGAGCCCCGTCATCCAGAAAATAAAAAAGCCAGAAAGGCTACCTCTATCGTAGAACGCGTCTTCCGCCTACTACGCGTGTGGGCAGCTCGAATATGTATAACAGAATGGAGACACCTCCGAGCGCTGTGATATAGTGAGCACTCGGCATAATGGCCCTGCGACTAACTTGGACCTGAATTTCACCTTCTTACACGTGCGCTACGAGTCGTGCAGAAAAGGCCAGACTCCGAGGTTATTGGGGCAAACACACAAGGTATTCACATATCTGGAGAGAAATCACTGAATTTCATGGGTTTTTGGGTCGTGAGTTCGTCCTGCCGCCGACGCCATTTGTTCCATCTGGTCTGACATTATTGTGTTTCTGGCCGACACGGCACGGCACGACACGTCGCATGGCATATCACGGCATGGCATATCACGGCATGCCATGGCATGCCGCGGGACTTTCCGTGGCATCCCGTGGCATGCCATGGCATACCGCGGTAGTTGCCGCGTGGCGTCGACACGTGCCGCGGCATGTCGTACAATACTACGGGATACAGCAATATGTGCTGTGGCAGGTCGCGACATGTCGCGGCATGTCGCAGCATGTTGTTGTGAGATATATGTACCACCGCGGTTTTTCTTGCGACTTGCCCCCAGTTGCCACCGGGTACCGCGGGAGCGCCCGCGGTAGTTCGCATGATTCATCCCATAACCATCCGATGATATTCCACGAAATGTTCTATGGTACGTGTCACGGCATGCCGCGGCAGCTCGTGACTATGGAGCTATAGCGTACAGCCTAAGTGGGTTAGTATGGGACATAAAATTTCTAGACCGATGTTGGGACACTATTTCTGGACCGTGGACGACGTGACGTGTCCTACCACGAAATGCCACGGCATTTGCCGGCCAGATACCACGCAATGCGACGACACGCCACAGAATGCCACGACATGCCGACTTATCCCACGGTATCATAGGGGTTGAACTTTTTTGGGCCAAATGTTCCTGACCGGTTGAGCTCCTCACGTGAGGAACTACCAGTTGGTAGGATCACTTCACGAGTATTGACGTCTTCTACGATAGAGGTAGCACTTTTTGACGTTTTTATTTTCTGGATGACGGGGCTCCTTAACCCAAAATCGTCGGGATTTCACTTCATTTTTGCAAAATGCTTTTTTGTATAGATGGGTCACGGGTTTGTTCATCGGGTTGCACTTTCAGTTTGCACAAAAAAACATTTTCGGTGAGGGTATAGAGCTCCCCAAGTGAGGAGCTTCAGAAAAAAAAGGGTGAACCTCTATCGTAGAAAGGCTCTATTATTGTTTTTAGGGCTAGCGCATAGAAATGCTTGTCGGATTACGCGAACGAATGTGTTCGAAGTCATGTCCCGGATAACATGTTGAGCTCCTCATGTTAGGAACTCAGGAAGTTTTTGTTGCACCCCTACGAGTACAGTGAGATGACTCTGCCACGACGTACGACGACATGCCACGTCGTGCCACCAAATGCCACGACGTGCCACGACATGCCTCGGCCACAAACTTCGAAATTTCAACAAAAGGTGTCATAATGGACATGTAGAGTGGCGGCGGTCGACCAGTAAGAATGGGGCGGGGTCATGTTACCGAGGCGCTCTGCTTCCGAGGCCGAGGCACGTGGCTCGTTCGCCTTCGGCTTCTCGCGGTTTATACTGTGATCACCCGCCAAATGGGATTCGATCCCAGACCAGGGGTCAGGCCCCGGAATACACTGTG
Organism: Alaria marginata; assembly: GCA_037833945.1. Lineage (NCBI taxonomy): Eukaryota > Phaeophyceae > Laminariales > Alariaceae > Alaria > Alaria marginata. Next base: position 9,720 of record JBBMKB010093308.1, read on the forward strand.
GTGTGGTATTTGCAGGAGCGTTGTGTGGGTTTACATAATTGCCGCGGCACGGCTGCTGTAATTGCCGCGCGAACTTTTATGGCTCGCCATGTGATGTCGCGGGATATGCCACGGGGTATGCCGCGGTATGCGTGGCATGTATCGCGACGTGCCGCGGCATGCCATGGTCTTTCACGGTACATGCCAGGGCATGCTCCGGCAGCCCCTGACATGTGCCACGAAATGCCGCGGGAATCCTAAATAATGTGTATCACTGCTGGGGTCCGTTTGGCCACTTGCAAACGGTCAACCGATTGCTTACCCAAACTAAGCCATATAACACTCTCCCCCCCCGGAACGGCGGGATAGCAGGTCGGCCGGATATACCGGCGGACGTGTCAATATCCACGCGGTTCCGTTTCCTGGGGATACCGGGGAGAATATGTTTCAAGTTCGACATGGGGAAAGTGGTAAACGTTTATGAATGGTAGATGGCGAGATTCGAATTCACGACCGAAAACCCATAGTCCAGCCGTCGACGCCATTTTTTTTAGGTGTTGTAGTGCAGTATGATATTAGTCCTTTTGACCACTTGCAAAAGGTTAACCATTGCTACCCAAACTAAGCCTTATACCAGGCAACACATACAACATGTTGTTGTTGTTCTCACATTAACTCGCACAAAACTCAAGTACGTCCGCGGTCACAGGACAGACCCCAGCCCCTCTGTGGAGTGGATCAAATCCTCAGGGGAAAAAAAATAAAAATAAAAACACCAAAAGTGGTACACGGAAATATCATACTGCAGCCGAAACAAGTTGTACATCCGCCAAACAAAGTAGAAGTCAGCGTGCCTATATATGTATGAGACGCGTTCTACGATAGAGGTAGCATTTTTGGGGTTTATATTTTCTGGATGGCGGGGCTCCTAAACCCAAAATCGTCGGAATGTCATTCTATTTTTGAAATACGCTTTTTTGTATAGATGGGCCATGGGTTTGTTCATCGGATTGCACTTTCAGTTTGTTTGAAATAATTTCTTCGGTGTGAGTGTGTAAAGCTCTTCAAGTGAGGAGGTACAGAAAAAAATATTGAACCTCTATCGTAGAATGTGTCATCAGGCCCATACTGGCACATATTTATACAAGAGTTATGAAACCCCTAGAAATAACTTGGTTTAGACACAACTTCATTGTGCGATACACAACAACTACCAACCCCCCGCCCTGTCATCCAGATGCAAGAAAGTACGCACAAGATGCGGAAGTGTTTCTTAGCACGATGCAGCTCACCCTTCATGCGACTCGCCGAACACCTCACGGCGCTTCGCGCTTGGTGCAAGCGATGTCTGCCTGGT
>JBBMKB010093330.1:0-11054 GCA_037833945.1 Alaria marginata
CTCGTCCATCTGAGTAAAATTGAGCGCGGCGTGGCCAATCTCCTACATTTACATAGTCTAGGCTGGCCCAGCTCGTATGATATGAATACCGCTATCCTCAATTGCCAATATTTCATCTAATATCTCCGGCTTGATACAACTGCTCGCCTCTCACCACAACCGTCGCGTCTTATTACTTGGAAACTGCGCGCGCTTGGCTGTTGCTTGTTCGTGCAGGTTCGCGTCCCACGCGGAATTCGACGAGTGCGGCACTAACGTCTTCAGGGATCAGTTCGGAAAGCTGAGGTACGAGGTTTCCGCTTATTGCTGTCCACTCCTATCTCGCTAACAGAAGTAAGCACTGCATGTGTTGCTCTCCTCTCCTATTTGTTTCTTGGTCTACACGGCCCTGCGTTGGAGAGGTCCAAAGGCGAAGGGGCTCGCCGCCGAAGAAAAGAGAGACGCTAATTGTCGTTCTGGCGGGTCTGTTGCGTCTCGACTTTTGAAAAGGTTGATATCATCGGATTGACCCGTCCTTTTTGACGTGGAACTTCACGATTTGATGATTTGTCCAAATCCGACCGGGGACAGGTATGATCGGCCGACACTAAGTGGAAAGTGCTGTCGGAGGATCGACGCCTGACATCGCTTTAGGTCGCGGGGCTCGGGACTTTGGTTCGATCGAGGTCACATTGTCCTCCTCGAACCCCCCCCCCCTCCACACACAAACCCCACGACCATACGATACGAAACCCCTATCAGCCCCTCCCCTTCCCCGTCCACTCCAGCCTCTCTGAGACTCCAGGGTGACAGGACGATATCAAAATAGCCTGTGTATCTTGGTTTTCACCCCCGCCTGAGTGTACACCAGCGTCCAACTGCGTAATCGGCGCGCCTCCCTATCATATAAACCCGCGCGTGCGTTTCTTCGTTGTTTGCGTCCATGTTTTGTCTGTTGCCCCCGCTTTCCTCCTTCCTTCCCGTAGATTCTACGGCGACGCAACCTTCACCAACAATAGACTCCTCGCCATCGACAACATCGGCGGCAGTGTCAGGTCAGTGATGAAGCGACCGAGCGAGATCAAAACCACCTGTGCTGTGTCTTGTCACAGCTCACTGCCCAGGGAAAGAGGATTTGCTTACCCGACCCACCCGGCTATATGGTTTATTTACTGTAGCACAGTCTTAACGCTGGTACCACACCGACGATCTCGATTGCGTTTTGTTGTAAGGAAGCCACACCCCGCCACCCCGCACGGCGCCGACGTATCCACGAACCCGGACGATAAGGAGAGGGCTTCGCGGAACAGGTCATTGGAGCTGCATACCAAGTATCGCCACCGTTGACGGCAGCACACGAACGACCTACACTACCTCCCCATTCACGAGTATAATATAGGCATAGCAAGGAAAGACCCAGCTTATCGTGTAGTCGTGATTATCACACCAACAAGGTACTTCCCATATTCCGAACTAAAACAAATTCCACCTTAACTAATCGTAAATATCATATCTAGGCCGTCGCATGTACAGCCTGGCTGAGTAAATGCTTCTTTCTTGGGAGAAAACGGGAACCTCACGGAATAGCCTCACACCGTAGCTACAGCATCCGCATCTACAGCATCCGTTTGACCGGAGAAGGAGCGTCGGTGATGCACGCTGAGATTATTTGAGCGAACTAACAGATGAAGATGGCGTCGACAGGAAGATCTGCATGTATGTCTCGAACGTGGATTTGTAGCTATATGACTCGGATTCAGTTGTGATCGTATTGTTGTTGAATGTCTTGTTGCCTCGATGGTTCGCTTTCCGCCCAACTGCAGGATCGATGGCGATGCTATGTTCGTCACCAACGGGTACGGGTTCGACGGGCACAGCGGCGGAGCGTTCTACAACTCGAATGGGGCGACTGCCATGTACGATGTTTTACTCGACCTCGACATGGCGTTACCTCTCTTTCCGTGCTGTCGATCGGTTACATTTGTTGCTCTTGCTTTCGAAGCTAGGGATGAAAACATATATATATATATGCAGTCAGTTCTGCTAGCTGAAAGTTCACTCCGGGTAAAGCGTACCAGTACGATGAGTATTGGTTGACATTGACGACGCACGTTAAAGGGAAAAACTCACTCATATGCGGTACAGAGTTTCTTCTATTGTGTAAACTGTACTTTTTTGCGTTGTGTATGGTGCTCGTGTGCCGCGTACCCGCCCAAACGCAGAAGTAAAACGCGTGGCATACTGCATAAGGAACCCACGGGGCCTTGACCCTCGATCCTGCGACATATTGTTTTACGCTACAAGTAGGCAACAGGCCACATGAATGCCAACACGAAACCGCCCCTCTAACGTATCATTCCCCTGTCCCCCTCACCCCACAGCTTTCGCGGCTTTTCGGTGTTCAGCGACAACCGGTGCGACGAGTCTGGTGGCGGAGTTTACAACGGGAGGGACTCGAAAATGACGTGAGATACATACGGTGGTGGCCTGGCCTTTCGCACGGCAGTTCTTCAGTCGGGGAACTCTGTCGGGCAGAACAAATTTTGAACCCACATTATTTTCCCCCTCTCCCCCAATGGTAGTCGGCGGGCTCCCGTCGGTGGTGTCAATTGGGTTCGTATCTCCTGGTACGGTGCGTAGTGGGTGAATGTTCTATGCGTAGAGACCATACTCCCACACAGGGAAGGCACTGCAAGCCTGTAGAACCACTCAGTTGTGTGATGACCTACGGTTTCGAAATGTGCGCTATACATGGCGAAATACGCCAGCCACAGTCAAGTCATCAAGCTCAGGTTAGAAAAACAGCCGACGGAGTATAGGTGTGGCACAGGTACTACATGTTGCGGTTGTCCTACGTTTCGGTAATGGCCGGACTCTGGGTGGTCAGTTGATTCCCGTCAGAGAGCTTGCCAACGTTTTGAAGCTGCGCGCGCGCATGCATGCAAACATTCACGCGTGCCTTCCAGGTTCTACAAAAAGGCTGGTTTCTACGACAACCGATGCAGTTACGGTCGCGGGGGCGGGATCGCCAACGACGGCGGCGACCTCAAGTGAGAATGGGGATTTTGAGTTAGGAGGCGTTCTGCTATCGGATTCATTGAGAACGCAATCATGGATGGGCCGGGCCGTCCGCCGTTTTGTTTGGGTCGAGCGGTTTGGGCTATCTCTCTATCGTCTATCGTCGTCTTGAACCATCCTCATAGAAAGGTAGGTATAGCCTTGACTCGTATCCTGGCGATGAGTTCGGGCTGTGCACCCTAGTAAAGGATGATTACGGCAGGGGGACAATTAACGTGATGGCTGATCGCAGTAACTCCTCGCACATATGATACCAACCCGTGTTTGTCGCCTTGAGTCAACGCACCCGGGAGAAGTATCTATATAGGCAGTGTGGACGAGATTGGTTTGCCAAACGAGAGGTTGTGCGCGTAACACCAGTCGCGACGGATAGGTCTTCCTGTACGGACGTCTTCCTCTCGCGTGGTGGATTCGCGAGGATTCGCGAAGGAGGATAGCGTGTACATATGTATCCCGAGTTATCTCGCGACGGTTTTGGTCCGTTCTCCTCCTGAACCACATTTTCCCTAATAGTAGACGTCTGGCAGAAATGCCTAACCTGACATACGCCTCCATCATGACTCTATGTATGCATGTATGCGTGTTTCTTTGTTGCGTGCTCGACGTGTTCCAGGTTCCGGGGAGCGGTGTTCGTGACCGGCAACCAAGCACAAGAGTATGGCGGCGGGATCGCAACCGGCGGCGGGGGTAACACCACGTGAGGCATCGCATAAAAACTATCGCTACTGTAGTGATAGCTAGAGCTGCACGCTACGGTAGAGGTACTAATAGCAAGTAAGTATTGAAAACAGAGGAAAAACTCAACATTGCTGAAATTTCCTCTGTGCTGTACTACAGTACCTCGTACAATCTATTTTGTTTGGTACATGCCTGTAGTAGGCAATGGGATTGTTGATCGTGCTACACATTCGGGTTGTTCTTAAAACCCAGTTATTTGGGTGACATATTGGGGCTTCTCCGGCGAGGAACCTTACAATAAGCACTAGGAGTACACACACACCGCCGAAGCATGGGTACAGATTGCGTGGAAGACAACGTACGGATCTGGCACAAGATGAATCAAAGTTGGAAGGGCCAACGTTATAGGGGGTGGACGTAGGTCGTTCAGGAAATGGCTCACATTCTACCGGCCGGTTTGTGCGTGTGCCCTAAGTGGCTGGGCCTGTGTTGTCGTCGCGAAACGTGGCTGTTGCTACAGCAGTGCGTCGGTGGCAGAATGGCGTACGTAATATTCCGATAATTACTAAATCGGTGCCAGCGATAGAAGCGGCCGACATATGTCCATCGCAACTGCACCGTCGCGCTTGGACATGGTAAGTTGAGTTTTTTTTTCCCAAGTGCGGCAGCATACACAGCGCGTGCTGCCCCGCACGCACCTCGCGACTGACATATGTCCATCGCAACTGCACCGTTGCGCTGGGACATGGTAAGTTGAGTTTTTTTTCCCAAGTGCGGCAGTATACACAGCGCGTGCTGCCCCGCACGCACCTCGCGACTGACACTCGCCTTCTCGCCATACCCTCTCGCAAACATCTCCTCTCCTGTGTTGTCGTACGTTTCTCCTCAGGTTCTACGGCTGGACGACCGTACAGTCCAACAAGGTTACCACCAACGGCGGGGGAATGAGTCTCTTCGGTGACGAGTAAGAAACCACGCATGGTATTCCGTAGTAGCAATTGCCTCATGTTGCGCCATTGATATCAGTTTGGCGACCCAAATCGACCTTTGCAAATCCCAGGTTACACTCAATCCTACTCAAACCCAAGGTTACACTCAATCCTACTCTCGCAAAAGCTGAACACTGTATTTCCTCACGTACAATATTGAACGTGTTTTTGTCTGTGTGGTTGTTTATCAATCACGAGGAGGCACAGCCACAGGTTTATGTGCTTTTTTTAGGCACATTTTGTTGGCCCCCCCCTCCCCCCCTCTCCACTCATTGTGCCGCCGATGGTTGTGTGGTTTCGCTACTTCCAGCCACGGTACCTTACCCTTAATTTGATTCGTTGAACGTTTGTTTTATGCACCTTTTCACGCACCGCAGCGAAAACGTGGTGACGTTCAGGAAGCCGTACAGGATGCGTATCAGCCTCAACCAGAAGACGGGGGTGAGCAAACCGGAGCTGTTATCGCTGTGCGCAGAATGGTGTGATTGACCTGCGCCGTGCGCTAGGCAAATTGGTTATCGTGCGTAGAATGTCACGCTCCTCTCCTTGCGCCGCGCGGTCCCTATAGTCCTAAATCTCTGGCTTGGTCACGCTATGTTGCTCTGTGAATTTACGCTACGTAGGGTTAATATGTCCTTATCAATCACCCCCCCCCGTTCCCAGGTATGGATACTCTCGCTCGAGTCCGTCGCGCTCTGCCAACAATAACCACATATATTTTGCTGCCCATGCTGCTGCTTGTCCTTGACAGGACGATCTCGGGTGCAACAACGTCCACGTCGCGGAAAACTCGATGCTGATAGGCCCCGACACGACATTGGACATATGCGACGAGTCCTGATCTCATGATTCGTGATAATATGCTGAGAAAGGGGGCCTGGCGTGTGAAGGCATCGGTGAAAGGGCTCATCTTCGTATGCGGAGGGAGGGCCCCGAAAACTAAACGGCCGAGCTGAGAAGCTCAATTTGTGGTTATCCTTAGCGAAGTCGGAAGAGCGAGGAGGGCGGCGAGCACGGTCTCCCCGGGAGTCTTGCTCTTGCTCCATACCGCGCCGCACCGCCTTACCCGTACTACAGTAGTGTTTGCTGTAGGCACCTTTTTCAGCGTGTTAACCAGTAGCGAGATATCGTTGCTGAATATTTGTGAGGGTAGTGAATTGGATTTTGACAAGCGGCTGCTGCTGCGGCGGGTGCATGAAAAAGGTACACCCCCAGCGAAAGTGACAAGCATGGCCGTCGCCGTTTATCCGGTAGCGTGTGTGGGGCTGGCACGACGCCCTATAGGGGGTACTACAAGTTATACATCGGTACTGCTGTAGAAGAAGTAAGGGTTTGCCTCCCACATCGCAGAAACCCAGGGTGTAAATTTTCAAGCATCCGTATCTCGCTTGACGGTTCGCTTGCGTCGTTTGAGGTCGTTTCTTCGACGATTCATTCGGCAGCGTGTAACGGGGCCGTGGTGGAGACTAGAATAATATAAGTTGGGTTTGTGGCGCTTGGTATTTCTAGGAGAGGGGGCGTTGCAGCGGTCAATGCACACTTTTGTGCGGAATTCGCCTGCAATGTTCCTTGCCTGTACTAAACTATTTAGAGTATTGTGTAAAACACTGTATCATATAATACGAGTAGAGGATCCGGGCACGCGGATAGTGTACATGAAAATATGATTTTGGTTGTTGTGGTAAGGCATTCCTTGCGTTTTGCGACAGAAACAGAAACAGGTGGCTCGCCTTACGTATCGATGAACTTCAAGAGGGGAGTTATCCTTTACATGTTAATGGGCGGAGGAAATTGAGAGCCAGCAGACCATACATGGTGGAATAACGGGAGCATATTAGAGGGTATTCTGGGTATTGAACACACAAAGGGCTTCGCGAGAAAGGCGAAAGAAATGTTTTGTGTTGTGTTGTGTGTGTGTCTCTGTGTGGTGATGGCTCGCTGTGACTATTAATAGAAAGCATTGCCCCGGAATCGTATGTTGTCAGGAGCTCAGCCGCAGTTGTTAGATGGCAAAATTTGGCGAGTTAAACATTATCGGGAGTCTTAGCTTGGCAAGAGCGCGGTCGGTTGAGGGCAGAAAGTTCGAGACGTGTTGGAGGTGAAGCCCATGGGAATGCCATGGAGCGACAAGAAAGCGCCCAAATAATGCATACCCAGTAAATCCGATCTCCGGACAATCCCAGAGGTCTGAGGCAACTAGAATCGCCACCACAACCTCCCAACCATCTAAAATCGCCCACACCCCCATCCCCGACCGAACCCAACCCAACCCAGCTCGAGCAAGCCGTAGGGCATGTTACCTGCGTAGATTAACAAAGTATTCTCCGAAGGCCATCGGCCGGTGCGACCGGCCGCGCGTGCGTGCATGCTACTCTAATATGGGTGAAACAGTTTCTATGTTCGAGGATTAGGTCTGGTTGAGTTCGAACGCGTATGAATAAGATGCTACGAGCACACAGACATTGTCGCGTAGGTGGGGTATGCAGGCAGCAATGGAGGGCAACGCATGCACACACCCGTTGTGCACGCGCTTTCCTATTGGGTTGACCATGGCTGCGGTAGGGAGGGAGGTACAGTACCCCCCGTTTTCACGACCGGGTTTGAGCCACTCGCCGGAATGACCCTGTACCTCCCTGAAAAACACATGGTAAGCTAATTTTTAGGCGCAGCAGCGTGGCTGACCATTCCATGTATGTCGGTGCCATGTCGTTTAACAAAAACGGTGCAAAATCTTAAAAATCTGAACAGGAACAGACAGGGGTTTCACTCGTGAGAGTGACCCTTAGCCATCGCAAAAATAGGTCCTAAAAGGGATACACACACCTGCCGTGGCCTTGGTTTGTTGTCCAACGCTTTTCGAAAGCCTACTACCCGCAGGAACCCTATCGAGCCCCCCTTTTGCCCAGCGAGTTCCATGGTCGGGCCGATTACGGGGAGCGGGCTCATCCATCCTCCCCCCGCGCCATCTTCCTGAGGAATCGGAGGAACCGATATCTCCAAAGGAACGAACGCTCCATCCAACAGCTTGTGGTTGGATATGTCGTCCTCTGCGGGTTTGCTATTTCTGTCGTTGTAGGAGCAGAGGTTGATTATGTATATACGGGCTATGGATGGCTTAAGAACCAGAGCCTCCTCTTCCTAGACCTCCCCCGCTGAGCAGGAAAATGCAAGACAACCCTCGTACACACGAAGAAAGTCCTGAAAACATGGGCAGCGTGGGACTTGCTTCATATATACATGAATCTGAAAATGGGGGCACGACTGTGTCCCGGGAGGGAACTTCTTCACAGCTCCCGGCTACGGCTGGACCGGCCTAGACATACCGTGTGTATTCATACACCAGAACACTCACGACCTAGCCGGTTTGTTTCTGACAATTAAGCCCAATGCAACCATGTCACGTAATGCTACAACCTGACATGGGTGGCCAGGACCGGTGTGTCTTGGTCCAGTGGGAGAGTAATGCCTTCAACAAATTGTGCGTCGCACACTTTTTGAATGTAAACTTTTGCAGCACATCGTGTATCCAAGACACGGAGGTACATTGCTCACCAGTATGTTGTCCCGTTGTAGGCAGCATCATCAGTTGCAGTTTATTTGCCTTCTGCTGTTCGTCTCACACAGGGTACACATTATACAAATTACCGTAAGTGAGGAAAATAGCGGTGTGTGTTTGTGAATCCTCCGTGTACCCCTGCTTCAGGGCGTGCTCACGCGAACGGGGCGTGGTCAGTTCAGTAACCCTTGCCGTCCATTCAACTATATGACATCGTATATATAATACATGTGTGCTTGGTTTTCAACCATTTTATCTACTACCACGTACCAGGTATTAAACTGCAAGATTGTAGAGATCCACTTACTGTTTGCTGCGGCTCAATTAAAGGAGCTTTGCCATCATCATGCAGCCCTATCATGACCGCACTGAACAAATTAATTCATCAGCGCACGTTTCAGTCGAGTCCTTCTTGCAACAACTTAGGATATATCTTCCAGAGGACGGGCTATGTTTCAAGCAATATACCTTGGCATTTTGTTTTGTAGATTTACGAGATTCGGCAGGTTCAGACGTGTTTGGGAGTACGCCGTGTGTTCAATGTATGCTGTACATGTGTCAATTATTTAGCCGATAATCCCCAAAGCACCAAACTAAGCAATTTCGAGCAACCAAAATATGTGGTTGTAGGCTTCTCCACGCCCGTAGTTCGCTCGGTAAGATATATTTCTACAAGAGGAAACCGAGTTGTTTCGCTGTTTTGCGTGGTTCGGTTGTTTGGGCTGGTGCGTGGTTCAGTCGGTTGGTGCCGATTTCAGCCTCTCCCTTCGTACCCTTAGTCCCTCGTGGCCACCACAACCAACCTTGCCTCACCACACCCCCGCAAGTCTCGTCACACTTCCAATATATTTGGTCCCTACGTCTGATCGACAACTGTCATAAGTTAAGTTCTGGGGCTAACACACGTGACCCTAGGCCTAACACGCACGCTAACGCTATGAGGGCCTTCTACGTTGGAGCAGTGGGGCTGTTGGCTGCTGCGTCTGTTGCACGGTGAGGTCTTAATATACCTGGTACCTGGTATGTATTGGTCCGCTATGATACTTCACCTGAATTGGATACCGGGGGGGCTTAGTGTAAATCTTATTGAATACACTATTTGGTTTGATAATAAATTCGCCGCCACCGCATTTTTTCTGTGACGACATTTTTGCGTTGTTCAGAGGACCACTGCGTACCTGTGTTATTCGTGAGTTGGGCCCATGCTGCTCGGCAATATCGTTAGCCACTCCCAGTTCCATACCTCTCCCGCGAAATATGCATATCATTATATACCAGGTATCCTGTTGTAGCATGCAAAGCGTGCTAAACCGCTGTTTCGGAAGTACTCTTTTGACGGACTGCGATGCGATTACGCCCGGATCTGGTTCGTTCTTCTGTCTTGCGCGTACGGCTGAGGGAAGGCGTGTGTGACGGACACCCCGCCTCGCTCAATCTTTCAATGGAGTTGACTATGCAGTTGGCAGGTAGTAAAAACTGCAATTAGTGACCGCATGGAGCTCAGTACCTGAGGAAAGTGTCGATTGTCAAGCTCACCGCACCACTTAAATAAGTAGACCCAGCCTAACCGTAGTACCCACGACTAATAAGCTTGCTTTGGTTTTCCCTCAAATCTTATCTGGCTGCCCTAGGTGGCAGTACCTTATTGTGCGTGCTTTCGAATTCCGACCGGTAATTTGTCTCGCATTTTCCTTTCTCGTCGCCGGCAAGGCTCGTGAAGCTCGTTAGCGCTTGCCGCCGGCGAACTTTGGCCTCCACAACGACTCCCTCGTCCTCGCCTCATGATGCGCCTGTCTGTTTAATCGCAGGGCCGATTGCGACGACTTGCTGAACCTCTCCCTTCCTCTTTCGGGAGACACTACCCTCGAGCTAACAAGCGACGCCATCGACTGTACAATTCTCGAGAACGGCGCGCTGGAGGAGTTTGTCATCGAGGGTGGTACTCTAACGCTCACTGGTCCCAGCACAACCAAGTGAGATGGGTCCCCCGCAGTGTTTCTAAAAAAGTTGTGTTCAGTCCAATGTTCCTTCTCGGCTTCAGCCTGTAGACATTGTGCTACCAACAGAACTTGCTCGCGTTTCAGCGCGTCGCCACCGACTCCATTTGCGCACCCGCGTTGCTCCTGTGCCAAACATGTTGCCCACAAATTTTGTATGCCGGGACCGGTGTGAACATTAGAAGCACAACTGGATCGACGACCGACCGGTTTTGCCAGAAATAACAAATACACGTAGTGAAAAGTAAAAAAAAAAAACCAAAAAAAAAACTAATACTATGTAAAGGAATGCGTAGTGGATTTAAATTGGAAATAGCTTTGTCATCGATGAGCCATCTCGGCGACTCCCATCGCAAAGATACTGGTCGTTGTATGTTGGCAACTACTGTGGCGTTGGAGCGAAAACGTGAACATATAGTCTGACGTACTACCCTGGCCAACACGCGTCAACCATGGGTGGTCCATACAATGTTGAATCATTCGGATGTCTCCGTCCAGTAGCCGCAGGCCTCTGATACGTACGATGTTTTGACAATAACGTATACCAGAGTATACCACTAGTTTTAGTGCCGTACAGGAAAACGTGCAATCCAGTTGCCCCTGTCAGGTCTGCAGGTGCCGCCATCTTGGTGGCTAAACAGAAATATAAATGAATAAGGAAGTACTACTGTTGCTCTCACGCAACACGAGAGCCGACCTGTCAATCCGCACGACCGACCGTGGCCGCTCGTTCTTGTACGCCGTGATTGCGCCCTGGCACAGCTTCGACCAGATGGT
>JBBMKB010093341.1:0-11052 GCA_037833945.1 Alaria marginata
ATTGATTTCAATTTTAATTAAATTCGACGAAAGAAGTCTTTTTGGACTTCTTTGTTGAATTCGATTTTTCGAATTTTAGATGAAAACGCCTGTTTGGTGATTCATTTTTCGACCAATCAGATGCAAATTAAATTTAATTCCAAAAATAAAATCGAATTTCAATTTTCCATGTTCTTCGATAAGACGGGCCCTTAGTTCGTGTTAAGTTTTTCAAGAGTTTTTTTTTAAATGTTATCGTTCCCCGGTGTAGCTAATAGGAACGCCTTTTGTCACTTGCGACACCTCCGGGACTTCAAGCTGTCGGTATATAAGGGACCCTGTCCCCCTCGACGCACTACGTATGACCCCTTAAAAGGGGCACCTGCTGTATTTAGTATTTGACTGGATGTGCAGACTATTATATGATATGATATGATATGATATGATATGATATCATATCATATCATATCATATCATATCATATCGTATCATACCGTATCGTATAATATCATATCATATCATATCATATCATATCATATCATATCATATCATATCATATCATATCATATCATATCATATCATATGCGTGTGCTCTTGACATTCAGGTACACTTGTTGTTGTTGATGATTATTTCGGAGGATCATAGTAAATAGCACCTACTGTACGGTAAGCACAAAAACCTATAAATTTACCTATGTTTGCGAAAAAGATTTGGTCCTATTTACTATGGTCCCCCGTAATAGTCGTTGCCTAGGAGAGCTTAACTGAAATGTGAAGACTTCTGGTTTTCCTTTTTTTGTATTCCATTTCGTCCTATAATACTAACAAAGGATCTCTGTCACTGAAATGTAAAAACTTGTACCTTTCCCTTTTATTATGTTATATTTTGTCCCGTTAACAATGGATCTCCGTAGTAGACGGGGCTCACCAGTGGCTCAAGCAGACGACGGACCCAGCGCTCTCCATCACCGCCTTCTACACCGGCAATGATGTGCTCGCCAAAAAAGCATCGTCCCTTAGCTCCGACGGCCTTCAAACCATCAAGCACCGCCCTGCGCCCATTGACTTGCCCTTCTGTAGAGCCCATGCCTCCGCCACCACCGTAGGTCATACGTGATTCGCCCCAAGGAAACCCGGAAGTTGCGATAGAGTTGAGGATTTCGTCTAGCTGAACCGCGCCGGTGTTTCGATGATCCATATGGTAAAACAGCGTTTTTAGTGACCACGATACTGCCGATGCGTCGCGGGCGGAATCCTTGCGTTCCACAACATCAAGGTTTTTTTCGGGGGTGGCGAAAAAGAGAGAGGTTGGTTGTTTTAGACGTGGAGAAGAGGCATGGTCAGCGAGACGTGGGTCTCGGGCCCGATGACAGAGGAAACAACTGGATAGTTTTTTTGAGGCCCAATACCGTCTGCTTCGAAGGCGGAAAATGGTTATGGATGTCCTGAATTCGACGGATTAAAGTGTTTGCGCAGAAGTTACTTTGAGAAAAGTGTTTTCCTTCCGCAAAAAAACAGGAAAATAGCAAACATACAAAAAATTGTATTGGGTAGTTCCCCAGCTCAGAACCCCCTTCAGTTCGACATATTTTGACCAAAAAGTGCTACTACTGTGGGTACTGCGATTTAAGAGCATCCTGTGGCCAGAGGTATGGATATGTTGTATATACAGTGGGGGGCTCCCCATATAGTGCCGGTTGAATAGTGCCACTGATCTTTATAGTGCCGGTGTTTTATACCTGGTATACAGTGGGGGGTTCCCAATAGTGCCGGTCGAATACAGTGGGTACCCCGATTGAAGAGCATCCCGTGATAAACCGAAATAGGTGCTCTTAATTGTAGTGGGCAGAATATAGAGCTTTTTGTTTGGCGGGACCTGCCGATTAGACCGCTCTTAAGTCTCAAATGCTCTTATCGTGGGTGCTCTGTTAAACGTGGGCCATAACCACTGACCAAAGTCAGCGCCGACTATGGGTCAGTGTTCATCGTGCGCATTTAACATTGATTAAAGGGGTTGCAACCCTTGTGTTATATCTATTAATAGGGATATCCAGGCTCATCCGCCACACGGACCCCGGACTACTGTGTTTTTGTTAAAGGTGCATGATAACCACCGACAAACATCCCACTGTATCCCCTACCAAAGCACGCATCGCACCTGGTGTGATGCTTGTTGTAGGCCGCGACCGACAACGCCTCCGCCCGCATCAGCTGGAACTCCCAGGCGCGGTGCTGCCCCCACCGGCGTTGCCTCGCCCCCGCCGTGAAAAAAAAAGTTTACGCAGAGTGACACCGAGGCTATCTTCACCCCCGACATGGGCTCTACTAGCTCCACTTCTTTGTATTCTTGCTCACCAGAAACCGCCCGCGCTACTCCGTTGTCTTCCTGGCCACAGGAGATGTCCCGCTTTGGTTGCGGCGAGGAGCTAACGCCCCTCTGTTCGTAGTGGTTTCGAGGACAACCGGCAATGATGGATGGTGAGAGCGGTAAGGTGCCGTGCCCGAGGAGACAAGAGGGGGAAGACGCGAGGTTGTCGAAGAGGCAGACCTCCAGCGTAAGCGCTTCGAATTCGCCGCCGGAAAAGGAGGCGTCGCCGGTGGGGGTTGTCGTTGAACCCGCCGAGCTTTTTCTCTTCGCCGCGTGGATGAATGTGTCCACATCCAGGGTGACGGGGGACCAGGCTAGAATCCGAGTTGAGCCTGTCGTGGTACCATGGTCAGAAAAACGTGTCACCGTCAATGAAAGCGTACACACATCAAACACATCAAGCATATCACGACCTAGATCGATCAATCATATAGATCACGATCTAGATCGTACAGATCAAACAGATGACGATCTAGATCATCTAGATCATATAGATCATATAGATCAAATATATCAAACAGATCACGGCCTAGATCACGATCTAGATCACGATCTAGATAATCTAGATCCTGTACCCGTCGTTATGATATGTTGTCGATCTCCAGGGTAGCAGGTGCCCAGGCTGGAATGCGAGTTAACCCTGTGGTGGTACCAATGTCTAAAGCATGCCACCAAAAGAAGGCGACAACGGTGGTTAGCTACGTAGACGCTCCTTATTGCGTCGCGAGTACTGCGCACCTCCGGTAAAGCCTGTTACCTACGTCTTGAGCTGGGTGGTAATACGATCGATTCGGCCTTGAACGGGTCTAACGGTCTTTCCCAACCAACGCAAAGAAAACACGATTACTACAAAACAATCCCCGTAAAAAAATCCCGTAAGAACGCAAGAGGGAAACCCTATTTTTTTCCCGCGCACCCCGAGGGAACCGTTGTAAGCTCCGCCCGTTTCCAACACGCCTCTTCTATAGCGTTCATGCTATGCACTCTAACGTACGACGTAGTTGTCGCAAGAATACGATAATGGTAACTGTCGTCAACTTGTACCACTTTGTCCGTAAATATAAGCACCTTTACGTATTCAAATTTATCATCAAACGGAACTTATATTTACGGACAGAGGGGTATACTCTATCCACTGACGCGTGCTACGATAGAGGTATTAATACTACTATTAGTATAGCCCTTTTTGGCATTTTTACTATTTCTGTGAATGACGGGGCCCCTTAAGCAAAAATCGTCGGAATGTTATTCTTGTTTCGCAAAATGATTTTTTTGTGTACCCAGGCCATGGGTTTTGTCCATCCGGTTGCACTTTCAGTTTTGCCCTAAAACCGTTTTTTTTGGTGACTTAGTATTAGTGTAGAGCTCCTAAAGTGAGGACCCTCAGAAAAAAAACGATTTTTTTTTGTGACTTAGTATTAGTGTAGAGCTCCTAAAGTGAGGACCCTCAGAAAAAAAACGATCATATTATACTGGTTATAGTACCGTAGCATGTATCTACTTTTTTTTCGATCGGCGGCGGCGGCGGCGGCCGACATACAGTCCGGCTTCAGCGACCTCGAAAGATATCCCTGTTTTCTGGCGCTGTGCAAATCAGAAACGCTCATTTTCGTTCGTAAAAATAGGTATCTGGTATCTATCATAGCTCTCACTTTCGACACAGTACAGGTTCACCTATCATATCAAGAAATAGAAATACTATCCCGGGATGGGCTTCATATCTGTGGGAGAGGGGTGCGTTCAACACTAACTTCAATAGTGTAACAGCTCCCGGATTTCTAGTTTTCCCATCAAGTCAATATCAGCCGGTGTCTTATTGCGGGATGTCCTGTACGGTACTCGACCTCACCCACCTGCGTTTGAGGGGTTTCCAGCCCAATCCATCGGCCGCGGCCAGTTAGCTCGGAAGGTCCGGGTAAACGCCCACGGTCCGGACGGTAAAACCCTAAGCCGAAGGAAAACACTTCTGGTGGCACACGCTAGTAGACCTCCATCTTGTGCAACGTGGAGCGCTCTTGCCGCGTTCACTCGAGGCTCCGTCACCTCCCGCAATTGGGTATACGCGCGCCATCGGTTTATCTCCTCAGCGCTAGGCGGCGTCAAGCGTAGCTTCGAGGGATTAACTTCGAGTGTGCCGCTCTGGTGTAATCCCAGCAGAACAGGAAGTGGGATGCGAAAGGCCCCGGAAGGGAGGGAAAAAAATGGTCATTGGTAGCAACACAGAGGGAATCATATGGCCCCGGGGGGGAGGCAAGTGAGTGGTCATCGGTAGCAACATGGAGGGAATCATGTGGCCATTGATACAATAGCAACATGGGTTTGGAGGGGGCGAAACGTACTGACTCCATGTTTTATTCGTCGCCCTCGTCCAGACGTTTTGAACAGCATAGTGTTCGCCCAGACCCCCGGAGTGATACGACCCCCACGCTCTAATCCAAACGCACGACGCCTTTAGTACGTTCCCGACGCGAGCTACGATGGATGTCCCGCTATAGTGCCGGTATAGTGCCGGTATAGTGCCGTTATAGTGCCTGTATAGTGCCTGTATAGTGCCGGTATAGTGCCGGTATAGTGCCGGTATGTGTCAGCCGGAAATACCGGCACTACAGCGGAAACCGGCGCTACTCCGCACACTGCCACTATAGGTTATTCCTATCTGTGCCAGGCGGTCTTGCCGGAACTCCCGCAGAAAACCGGCACTGCTCAACCGGCACTACTGAGGGACCCCCACTGTATACTGCAGCACTTTTTTGCCAAATGATAAGTATTCTACGGGACTCCTCAAGAGAAGAACTTGGTACTCAATATTGTTGGAATGCCCTTTTCTACGACAGAGGCTAAAATAGTTTCTGAAGGACGGGGCTCGTTAATCCCAAACTCGTCGGAAGGTCATTCTTGTTTCGCCAATGTCATTGTTTATGTCTGCCTAGGCCATAGGTTTGGTTCAACGGATTGGACTTTCAATTTGTTCAAAACCAGCTTTATCGCGAATGAGGTATAGAGTATTACTCCTCCAGCGAAGAGCCTCAGAAGGCAAATAGCCTTAGAAGGCAAATACTAATGGTGTTATTATACTGATTTTAGTATAGTACCGTAGCATGTGTCTTAACAGTATTCCTTTTATTCCTAAGCCATGGGATTTTTGTTTCATTTATGATTACGACCAGATTTTGAGCGAGGCATACGGCCCCTCAAAGGAGTAGCCTCACACACAATTAGGTGCTACCTCTTTCTCAGCGTGCGCCCCGAGTCGTACATGCTCTATAACTTATTCTTAAAATCATGGTCTTAACCCCCCCTCTTTTTTCCGACTTTGACATCTCTGATATTGTTTTCTTACACCCTCGAAGCAACGCTTGGCGCCGCCTAGCGCCGAGCCAGTACAGCACGCCTCTTCTACGTTCCCTGCTTCGCTGCATAAATATTAAATAGCGCTCTTACCGTGTGCGGAACATAGGTCGTCGTCACGATTACCCTGCAGAATGCCGTTGCCTCGTGCGCGCGCCTGCGCCCCGCCCCCCCCCCCCTCCTGCTCCTCCTCCTCCCAGATTTGGCTCCTCCCAGCCTTGCTGCTAGCGTGCTGGTAGACGCGTGAGCCGCCGTGCCCTTTTGTGAGGTTCCACTTCTCCTGGATCTCCAGTCCGACGCTCGAAAAGCACGAGGCGAGGTTTAGGTTGCCGTGGTAGGTGGCGTGGGAGTGAGGCGGCGCCTTGACGCGAACCTGCTTGATCGTGAACGGGTGGGTGAAGGCGCAGGCTTTTATGAGGATCCGTGCTACTGTAAGGGTTGCTATTTGTTAGTCCAAGCACTTCACACATCGGCGAGATCATCTAGATAATACAGACCATCTATTACGGGGGATCATAGTAAACAGGACCAAATATTGTTATTATAGTAAAAATAGGAAAAATATACCGGTAAAGTTTTTTTTTGTGTGCGGCAGGTTCTGTTTACTATGGTCTCCCGTAATAGACCATCGAGGTCGTCTATGTCTGTCGTTTTGATGCGTTGTGCAGGATCTGCGTAGTACAGATTCAACTCAGAGAGCCTGCGCTAGATCGTTCACATAGTCTGGCTCTCACCCGGCAACATGATCTATATGATCTATATGATCTATAGCCCATGCAGATGATATTGACCTGGGATCTATCTGCCCTCCAAGACAGATCACCTGGCTCTCACCCGGCAACATGATATATATAGGCCATGCAGATCGTACTGACCTGGGATCCATCTGCCCTGCAAGGCATATATCATGAACCGGAACCTGGTCTGTCTGACGTGTGAAAAGTTTCTCGCTGACGGAGCTCCTTGACTCTAACATCGGTTGTTGGGCGGGGCGGTGTAGAGCTCTTTTTAAGTGAGGATTCTCATAGTTTTTAGATTTAGCCGCTACCGTATTAATACTGTAGCACGCTTCTGAGCAAGCAGTAACATGTTTTTGAAACCGTTGCAACGTTTAGAAGTGGGGGGGGGGGGACACTGCGCTGTCTGTGGGAGCCACGAAGGGGTGGCGACGCATCAAATAGTTCCACCGCATTTCTGTGACATGGAGGGCTTTTACCCGTCACGACAAAAACATCCTCCCACCCAGCCTCACGTGATACTGTCCATGCCAACGCGCGCTGTGAGGATAGAGGTAGTACTTTCTTTTTCGTTTTTTTTTCTGAATGACTGGGCTCGTTAACCGAGAATCGTTGGGATGTCATTCTTTTTTTTGCAACAAAAACACTGCTCGTATACCTAGGCCATGGGTTTTAGTAGTCGGATTTCACTTTCAGTTCACTCAAAATAACTTACTAATAGTGTAGAGCTCCTCAAGTAATGACCACCCTCAGAAAAAAATGGTGCACCTCTACTATACTACTATTACGGGGGACCATAGTAAACGGGACCAAATATTGATAGTAAAATAGGTAAGTGTATAGGTTTTTGTGTATGCCGTAGGTCCTATTTACTGTGGTCCCCCGTAATATTGATAATAGCGTGTGTCATCCTTGAGAAGAAACCCAACCCGTGAACATCCCTGCTGAATACCTACATGAGCATTTTCTTGGTATCACTCACCCGCACGTGCAGAACCGGGTGGCCCCGAAGTTGATGCCTCTTCACACCCAGCACCGCGGCGTATTTTTCCCCTCCGCCGAACCCGTGTGCCGAAGAAGCACACCCATCCCCACTCTCCGACCGCACACACACCTCCATACGAACCTCCGGTAAACGTTTTTTTGTTGCACCACCTGATCCGCTGACTGGGCGGCACCGGTCCGAAGAACAGTCCGATGACGTCCGTTTTTCGTCATCGTTGCAGTGCAGGACACCTAACAAGAAACAAGCGGCACGTAAAAAAAGGCACGCGGAAATATAAGAAATCCCCGGGAGCCATTGTTAGACTGGAGTTAGTGTGGAACGCACCCTCTCGAAAATAAGAAACACGGCCTGAGTCGGTATTTGTGTTTCTTAGGGAGTTTCTTAGGAAGTTTGGTGTGCTATACTCGACGCATGGTATGAACGGTACACTTCGAAGTATAGGGGTGCATCTACAGGGGGTTTTCTTAAGGCTGCACACTTGCGAAGCTCTTCTCACGCTCGCGCTACGGTACCATACTGTAATCAGTGTAACACCACCTTTTTTTCTAAGATTCCTTCCACCCTTGGAAAGCTAGCTCTATTATACCCCCCACCCAAAAAAAGCCTATTTTTGAGCAAACTGAAAATGAAATCCGATGGACAACACCGTGGCCCAGGCATACAAAAAAATCATACATAGTGCGAAACAAGAGTGGCATTCCGACGATTTTGGGTACGATTGTATCAATAGCTTAAGGAGCCTCGTCATATTGGCAAAAAAAACGATATACTATTAGTCTATTACGAGGGACCACAGTAAACAGGACCAAATATTGTGGGCCAAAATAGGAGAATATATAGGTTTTTGTGTGCACCGTAGGTCCTGTTTACTATGGTCCTCCGTAATAGTACTATTATTGGTACTGTAGTAATAGTAGTATTATTATAGTATTAATACCTCGATCGTAGCACGCGGATTAACTTCACACAAATTACACAAATTATGAGTTTTGATAAAAATGAAGGGCTTTCCGACGAGATGAATAATTCCATGGCCCAGGAATACGGCAAAACGTCTTGTAGAATGAAATTGGTCTTCCGATTATATTGGGTCATTTGCCACTGCTCAGATGAGGAGACCCGGCTGTCGTAAAAAATTCGGGCCAAAAAGTGCTATCCCTATGGTACCACGCCTCCGATTTCGATTTATCGTCAGCGTTATCCCAGGGGGTGTTAGCAAGCTTAAGTTTAGCCTCGACTGGAAATTTCCAAGAAAAATCACGGGCTCGGTCTGAAGAGGCGGTGGTTCGTTACCACCGGGGGGGGGTTGAGAGCAGGGCCTACGGGAACGGGAATAATGTTGTTATTCATACCTTGTCTATATTAGAGTGAAACGGTCTGAAGCGGGGGTAGTTTGTCACCACCCGGTGGGGGGTTCGGTACCACCCGGGGGAGTTGAAAGCAGGGCATACGGGAGCAGGAATGGTGCTGCTTACCTTGTTCAAATTGGAGGGAAACGGTCGCCCCTAGCAGGCTGGTTTGGCCGGGCGGCGTTTTATCTTTCCCGCGAGAGCGAATGGTAGGATTGCTCAAACTGGTCCGGACATGGGAAAAAAAAAATGTGCGATTTCGGCAAAAGGAGGAGGGAGAGACGTTAGCCCAATAGTCTAAGTGACTTGTTTCAATATTTTCTGCGAGTCTTGCAACATTCACAGAATTCGCACCGAAAAAGCCCAATTTCAATGCGAATCGAAACCAACACCTGGTACAACGCATATGCGAGAAAACACGGAAACAATAAGAAAATGGTCTACTTAAGAGGAAGTAATTACGAGCTCGTTGGGTCAAAGAGAGGGAGGGAGGGAGTGAGGGAGGGAGGGAGGGAGGGAGGGAGGGAGGGAGGGAGAGAGGGTGGAGGGAGGGAGAGGGAGAGAGAGGGCGAAAGGAGAGGGAGGAGGGAGTGTTGAGATTTTGTTTGACGCGGAGGCACTATTAATAGTAACGCCTACCTAGATACCTGGCATCTACCGGGCTGTCACGGTAGACCAAAAATCACAGTTTGATAGTGGCTGGTTCGGGATTCGACGAGTAGAGTTTTAGATATATTATAGTCTTGCCGGTCGATTGTTTCCCCACCTTCAGAGATGATGCCTCAGCACTATGGCCGTCGAGTCCGGGTACTCATACCTTGGCTGCTTGAATCCCGGTAATCATATACCTTGGCTGCCTATGTGTGGCGGGGCGAGAAGGTACGCCATCAAAATAAAGACTAAAAGTGGAAAAGTGGACTATACGAAGAAGAATCATACCAGGTGTATACAGTATGTAATCCGCGCGATCGGAGTATCACACACAACTTTTGCACAGATGAGTTTTGACCAAATTTTTGATCTCACAGCTGTATAAATAGTTTTAATTTTTGATCATATATAACCTGTAAATGTAACCGTTGGTCGATCGATCGTGCATGATCAAGAAAGCGCAAAACAACGCGGCGTGGGCGCCAGAGCCAAATCACCGAACGCGAAGGGACAGAAAATAACAAATTGTGAGGGCCACGCGCACACAAATGAGGCGAAATAAGCACTTCAACGCAGAGATCTAAGGGAGTTTAACTGTTAGTAGAGCAGGCAGTGGAGAGCACGAGCGACTGTCAGCAGCAAACATCATACATGAACCTGGCAAAAAACAGTCAGGTTTGCCAATTCCACTGGAGTGGTATACTTTACACAACCTCTCTGGCATCACACAACCCCCCTACCCCCCCCCGCCTCTTTCTCTCGCTCTCTGGACTGTTTCGGACATTTCATCCCTCGGTAGCAGAAAAAGCCTCTCAGACACGCCTCTGAGCCCCTCTGCAAACCCAGATGTGTTTGCCTCGGAACTCCGGCGGCGTGTTAGATAGGCTCGACACTCGTTCGTACACGCCTGCGAGTCAATAGAGGGGATAGGGGACGTGGCAAGGGCGGTTCACCGACCAAAAAACGTTGGAACAAATACCTTGGAGAAAATGACACGGTTCCACCGCCTTTTTGACGATACGGTAAAGTACCGCCCGCCGAACGTTGGAACAAATTCCTTGATCAAGAGCAAGAAAAAGAAAAGAAAACAATTGACACGCTCCCTCGCTTTTGGTACGGTACGGCACGGAAAGGTACGGTACCATACGGTACCGTACGGGCAACTATAACATAACCAGTTATCCGGGTCTCTAATTTTACGGTACGGCACGGTACGGTACGGTAAAAAATAACCAATTGTGCGGGTTTCTTGGGTTACGCAGGTGGTGCCAACACGGATACGGTACGGTAACGGTACAATAACCACGCTTGGCTGATACGAGGAGCGGGGGGACGCGGTTTGGGCAAGAGAGTGTGCGGTCTTTCTATCGACGAACTCTGGGTCCTCACGGCGTGAAAGCTGGGCACGCCGGGCACCGACAACATGGCGCATTGCCATGACACGCCATCAACGCCACCACCAACGCCTCCACCAGCTCCAACACCAACACCAACACCAACACCAACACCAACATCCGACACCGACACTGACACCGACAACGACAACGAAACCAACGCCGCCATCACCACCACCACCAACAACAACAACAACAACAACAGCAACAGCAACAGCAA
>JBBMKB010093352.1:0-11051 GCA_037833945.1 Alaria marginata
GAGGTGGTGCTTTGTGGTAAGCCCAACCCCCCCGAGAAACTCTAAGAAAAAAAAATGCTTCCTTGGTATCTTTCAATTATTATTATGATGCTTGCCCTCCGACAATGTGCAGCATGCTCTTCAACGTTGATCTTTCAATCGATTTCCATTTTTTTACGTTTCATCAGGAAGAAATATTTCATCCTGAAGTTCGAAAATATCCTGTTTATTGGTGTCTCAATACCACACCGGAACTCTAAAGAACACACTATATATAGTAAAGTCGACGGCTGATGTTATACTTTTTTCTTAACTATATATAATAAAGACACACTGACGCACTGACGGGATGTGCGGTGCTTTCCTGAAACATCGCCATTATCTGCCGATCGTCATACAGAGCTATGACATAATACATCCCGCAGTTCATGAAAGAACTGACATCGTGTCACGTCCTGTACCTACAGACTCTAGTAGCTATACATCTACGTGGAGCACTGCATGACATTATCAGTCCCCCCTGAATAGTCGTAGACGCGGATCACACGACCATCAGAGGATGTCAACGAAATATCCAAAAATCGGAAGGGAGATCGAAGATGCGGCTATTCGAAACTAACAGTAATGGGGCTATAGATTCCCCCACACCTCGTAATGAGGCTAAGACGGCTCTTGCAAGAAGAGTTGCAACCGTGGCATGAAGCTCACAAGCTCGAGGTCGGGTACGTACTTATGAATTACTACCTGTAATAGCAACCGGGCTACGAAAGCACGACCGACGTAGAGCACTCCATAACAGTGCCTAAATATTATCAGGTTCCTAACACGAGGAGCTCTTTACCCCTACCCAAAAATCGAACTTGTGAAAAAAGATACGCTCAACCCAAGGACCAATACCATGGGCTATTATTAGGCACGCAATAACGAATAATCATAAAGTAAAGCGTATATAGGACCGCGAGTATGTTGGTTAGTTCTTCAGTCGAGGAACAACGCCACAGTCAGAAATACTGAGCGCAAATTAACCCTCCTAAGGTGTCCTGGCTCCCCCCCCCCCTCCTCCGCTTCGCGCTTGGTGCACGCGATGTCTGCCTGGTCGATGAAAACCCGACATGCTCCGTCCCGGCATTGTAGGGATGCGAGGGTCTATGGTCTTATGACTACGGCTATGCAAGCAGTGAGTACATCCCCACCTCCCCCCCCCGCCCGATTTTCACTACCTATAGGCAACAACACTTCGAGGTAGTATGAGAAAAGTTGTCTCCCTCCAGGAGAATATTAACGCGTGGATACCTCACCTTTTCTTGTATGGTAAGGGGGGAGGTTCTTCGCAGCACTTGATAATGGTATTCGTGGTTAATGGGTTGATTGTCTGTTGTGAAAATACGAGTAGATCGTGGGGACAACGGACGAGACTATCCCCAGCGACGTGGGGATGCTGCCACGTGTGTACATGACGTTCGGTTCAGCGCCGCAGTACATACGCGCTAAGCACATGACGACAACGAGAAGAAAGATAGGACGTTCGAAAAACCAATATCACGTGTATGTGCAACCACTAGAATAACCCAAGCTTACTGCATCTGCAATGAAAACGCAGGCATAACAGTGTCAGAGTAGGTTCCGCTTAACACTTCGTGCAGTTCGTAGAGTGTTATGAGCCGATCCTCATACTATGTGGTGGGAATAGCGCCCGGCGTAGGTAGATGTTTGTTTTCGCAAACTTGACCTTCTTCGCTGTTGTTTAGTTTCATTTGGAACACGCGGGAATGGCTCAAGTGTGTCGCGCTACCGCAAACTCTAACGCCAGCGGAGGTCGAACCAGAAGATTTTCTGTGCAATAAGCAACCACAGCAGTACACCCCCTCCTGCGCGTAGAGACGAAAAATGGGTAAAAGCTCAGTGGTTATCGTGCATCTCTAACAAAAGCATAATCCGGGGTCCGTTTGGCGATTAAGCCTGGACCTCGGATCTACTCAAGGGTTGCAATTCCTTTAGTCAACGCTGCCCCGCAACCGTGATTGGTGGGGGTAATATGATCTTCTTCTTCCCTGGAAGTGTGTACCATGAAGTTCAGGTGTGTACTTCCGTAAATTTCAGCTAATACGAAGTATGAAAATTGCTAGAAAAATGGGAGAGAAGGCGGTTGGGGGGATTCGAACCCCGGATGGTGCTTTTGTTAGAAATACGCGCCGGTACACTTTATAACCGTATCGCCCGTGGGTGACGGAATATGTCGTGGACCACGATGTCGGGGGACTAATCGTGCCCTCCCGTCTGTTCATATCCGTCGGTCCCCATATCCGTCGGGTCTAGGCATATAGGCTTCGGCGGCAGGGGAGCAAACCGGTTCTAAACAGGAGCATAAAACGACTACGTGAAACGACCGCACCAAACGACTGCGAACGTCAAACGAGAATGTCGTGGACCATGGAATAAGGGAACTAGTGCGTTTTCGTTGGTTCATGTCCGTCGGTAGAGGCATAGACTTCGGCGACAGACAAACAAACCGATTCCAAACGGGCACATCAGATGGCCACACGTCAAACGACCACGTCGAACAAGAACGCCGTGGACCATGAGATGAGGGGACCAATCGTGTCTTTTCCTCGGCTCAAGTCGGTCGGTCCATACCCCGTCGGTACAGGCAGCGGCCTCGGTGGCAGAGGAGCAAACCGGTCCGAGACGGACGCACCAAACAACCACGTCAAACGAATACGTCAATCGAAAATGTCGTGGACCATGAGATGAGGGGACTAGTCGTGTTTTTTCGTTTTTTCATACCCGTCGGTTCATATCCGTCGGTAAAGCATAGGCTACCGCGACAGAGAAAAAAACCGGTCCCAAACGGGCACCCCAAACTACCGCGTCAAATGACCCCGTCAAACGGCCCCACGTCAAGCGAGAATGTCGTGGACCATAGGATGAGGGGCTAATTGTGCTTTCCCGTCGGTTTATATCCGTCGGCAGAGGCATATAATTCGGTGGCAGAGGAGCAAACCGACCCCAAACGGGCACATCAAACGACGACGTCAAAATACCACATCATCAAACGACGACGTCAGGCGAAAGCGTAGGGCAGTGCGACTTAAGCAGCTGTCGAAGGCAGGACATGCCGGGGAGCAGACGCGAGTACGGTGACTACCGAGGTTGTGCTCCGGAGAGTACAGATAGTAGATTGTCGACCATCGGTGCAGGAGAATGCCAACAGTTCACGTCGGGATTGCTCCAACCCTTTTTTTCCAGAAATACGGCATGCAGTCGGCGTCGTTATCAACTTTCGGGCAGGATGCGGATGCTCGAAGTGGGTTACGCGGAAAAACGGGAATTCATGGATTTGTGAATATAGGTAACTGTTAATAGCTGCGGACATCCTTTACTGTCAGAAATGATCAAACCAGAATTTGATGTATGGGTTGGCGCCTACCGGTTCGTCGCTGGTTTGTCCGTGAGGCAATTACTGCATTTTGGTGTTCTCTTGGCACTACCCACATCGGAGTACCACGGTTCTAATCGAGGGTTCGTGCGTGTGTCTCGTCGAAAACAACCGTTCAGTGGCCAGGAAATTTTCGTTTGACGCGCAACGGTAGTGTGTTGGATTAGTGGGTTGGTTTATCATATAGGCCGAGACTGTTCTTGGCTGGTCGACCGATTACCAGTTGCTCTGCGCCATCAATTCCTTTTTTTACCCAAACGTTGCCGGTGTGATACACAGCAAGCAGCAATTTGAGCTACTCAAACGTTACCGGTGTGATACACAGCAAGCAGCAATTTGAGTTACTCAATCTTGTACCAATAGTTTTGGCTTCACTAAACGATATTCACTAAACGATAATCTGCCGCCGGCGTTGAAAAATAATCGAAGCCGTGCGAAATTCTCCCATTGTGCGTGGGCAAGCGAAAAAACGCAAATCAATCAATGGAAGTCGACAGGCGTTGGGAGGTGAACCCGATACTAGACAATAGGATGGCAACAGGCGGAAGCGTGGTTGGTCGGGGGAGAGGGGGCCCACTTCGTGATCTCGGGCCAGGCCGCATGTACGATGATATCGCAAGAACATCGTACGAAAACAAGGTGGTTCATACAAATAGCATGTGTTCTACATTGATATGGTACGGCCTGCAGGATGGCTCGTGTGGTGAAAAGAGCAGTGTTAGGCCGAAGACTTGGGGTGGCTACACAAAAAACGGTTCGTTCCTCACGATGCCATCGATTATATTTGACGTGAAAAAGTAACAAGATGCCCAACCAAGAAGAGCACAGCACATGATGATACGAACAACCCACCCCCTCACAATGCAAGTCGCGAGCGTTCATACGGTTAGTATTACGCATTCGTTTCGTGCACTGGGTTCAAACACGTACGCCCCGCCCCGCCTCGCCCTGACCTGCCCTGTCCCGCTCTGTCTCGCCCTGCCACGTCACGCCACGCTACGCTCTACCCCGCCCTGCTCGTTCCACCCTACCACGCCACGCTACGGCCCGCCCCGTTCCGCCCCGCCCCGCCCCGCCCGATCTCGCTCGCCCCGGCCCCCCTAAAGGGAGCATCAGAGGGGTTCTGTTGCCCCGCTCTACCCTTCCACTACCACACAATGCAACGTCCTGAGGGAACGCAGGCGTCTGGACACAAAATCACATCATCACACTCGGACGTTCCACCAGCAAACCAGATCCATCAACCAAAACAAACACGAGATCAGTCCCAACACCTAAAACAAACAGGAACTCGAATGTGCTACAGTACGTACTGCAAGCAAGCAAGCACAAGCATAGTCCTTCAGCAAGACCCCCCCCCCCGAACCCCTTCAGTGCCTGTCATATCATACAGTCGTATCATGCAGTCGAACGGCTGTCAACGCTAAAACTCACCCAGACGTAAAATATACAATACCTGCTCAAGTCGCAACAGCTCACATATTCTGCAAAAGTGTGTTTTACTTCATACAGATCTACAATATTGTACGCGTGCAGTCCGGGATCACCTAGCCCCACACCCCAATTGAGTAAAGAAAAAAACGGTTTTGCCCCTGAACGGCTCGTCCGGTATTCCGGAAACGTTGAGCGAAACACAAGCAGGCGTCACGCCTTGTGCGTCTTTGCCAACTTCTAAGACAAGCGGTCTCTTTTTTGCGTCCACTCCAACACCAATCGCGAAAACAAGTAGCCAGCTGTGCCTTGGCCTCACACAGAAACAGGGTGCCAAGTACAAGATAAGAACCACACTACGCCCGAAACATGTCTATCACATGCAAAAAACACACCCGAAACTCCAGAGCAGAGTGACAGAGTAACATCCCGAAACCCCCTACGACAAACGTGTGACACGCCAGCATATAATCAACAGCGCACGATTCGTATGTACATCGTTGTGCGCGCGACGCTGGACCCTACCGACTACATCACTACATCAGCGCACAGATCAAGAGCACCTTCAAGCGGAAAGCCTTGCACTCACGCCAGAGGCTCAACTCACCGGCGGGGTATATACCATACTGCCGACAACAAATATAATGTTTGAACGCACAAAAAAATAAAAATAAAACGTTTTCCAACCCTTGTCCAACCCTTACCCTACCTACTCTAATTCCAAAAAGTGTTTTGTCCCCAAAACGGGAACGCGGTGGTGAAAGGGGTTAATGGTTAATCCCCCCTTAGGACCCGAGAGGCAAAAAAAATACGAAAAAAAAATGACGATTGCGGAATTGACCGCGCGAAGCAAACCGAGCCGCCGGGGGGGTGATTATTTAGCTTCCCACACCTACACTGCAAGGAGCTGACGACACGAGCGCAACGTGGTATATACTACGCGTACCGCTGCGCTTTCACACCATGACTGCACTTGTTTGTAGTGTTTTCGGGCGCTATAAAGGTGTACCTTGACCCCAAATGGGGGTTGACATGCAACGTGACTGGTACAAGTGTATACCTATTACCTCCTGAACATCACACGTAATTATAATATAAAGTTATCGTCAAACGCAACAACAAGAGCACTTCTCCAATACGGGGGGGGGTTCCTTATAGTGTGTAGCCGGAGATACCGGCACTAAAGCGGCAACCGGCACTACTCCGCATGCTGCCACTTCTGCCTGGTCCCATCTGTGCCAAGCGATTTTTCGTAGGCGCTATCGTAGCGGGCAACCGGCACTACTCAACCGGCACTATAGGGGGACCACCAATGTAGTCTACTGTCAGCGGCGCCTGCTCAACCGGTACTAACCATAGAGGGACAACCAATGTAGTCCACTGTCTGAAGGAATGGCCTCCCTCCATCACCACGCGGTTCGCCCTCACTCAGACTCATGTAAGAAAAAATTAGACCGGAACTGGGACTGGTGCTGGTGTCCGAGTCGGCTCCAATCCGAACGCTCTCAAAATATCGTCGTGCTCTTCAGACTTTGTTCTTTCCCTGCCATCACCCACCGCGACCATCATCGGCTTTCCACTGGAGCTCGACTGCGACGAATCAAACGGAAAACGCGTATACATTACATTACAGAGCGTCACACGGATACATAAAGCGCGCACACAATACAGAGATTCGAATGCTTGGAGAAGCCAGAGGGGGCGGTGGGGGCGGAGGGGGGGGCGCGTACTCATTGGTTGCTTGCCTTAGTCATTTGACCGTTGACCACGCATCCCTTTCGAGAAGGACCGCCGTTCCTACTCCTAATAGAGACAACTCCAACATTAGAGGGGGGGTGGAGGGGGGTTAGGCTTATATCATAGGGTGTAGGATTAGGGTAAGGGTTTTTAGTATTCCATATACATACATACGTCAACGCAAGACTACGTAGCGTAATTTAACGGGCTGCTTGCTTCTTGCCCACAAGCTGCGCTCTACGAAATGCAGACATAATAGAACAAAGCTCTACGTACTATCTTAGGAACGAGTTCTGATACCGCAGGAGAAGCCGCAAGCGAAAGTTGAGCTTTAACGTTGACGCAGAAGAAGCCAATACTCTGTACATGGCGTCGAGACAAGTTAGCCTACTACGTAGATAGATACAAAAAGCAGTAGACTAGCCCAACTACTCACAAAAAGCAGTGCTCGTACGAGGAGTTACGGGTACTCGCACGTGGTGCTCTGCAGCGTGCACGTAGAGCGCGACGTGCTCTGCAGCGTGTACGTAGAGCGCGACGTGCTCTGTAGCTCGCACGTACTCGAAGGGCTCTGGGGTGGTATTGAACTTGGCTCTCCAGAGCGCTCTTGATGAGCCTAACGCTCGAGCATCGAGCACAAAGACAAGAGGAAACCAACTGATTGATAAGCGAAAAACGAAAAACAATCACAAGTCATAATGTGACAACATGGGACGACTGCACGATGACGTGAAAGCGACCTTTTTTCCGACATGCACATCGCGTATGTACGTGATACTACTGCAAACGGCTAACCCCGCAATAGGGAACCTTCAGAGTGTGCTGTGTTCTGTGGGTCACCAGCCGCAAAAGAAGCCACTGACGATATGATACTTCAAAGTACGATAGACCTGCCCCGCCATGTTTATGCAGCGTTTTCGTTGGCGGAATGGTATGGTTTCGAACGATACACTTCCTTCGTACTGCTTGGCATTTACTTGCTTTTTGCGGACCAGCCCGCAGCGGGGGGCTATAGTCAACGGGACTGTACCCACGTTTTGTTCAGTAAAATACTTGGAGTTAATGAAGGGTCATTTTCGGAGGCTGCTGCCGGTGTGCGTGTGTGTTCTTCACATTAAACATCCCGTTACACCCATCGACGTAGTAATATACTGCTTGTACACGTATTATACTTCCAAATACACCACAGGCACTATACACCTACTACTGTAGTACCGGGTATATAATAAGTGGTTGTACTGGCACTGTTAATAGCTAATAACTGGTGCAGTATGATACAATAATAAGTATTTGCTCACCAGGGCATTGCACGCGATGAGGAGGAAAAGGATGCCCAAAACTGACGTGAAGGCGATGTACTTTGGCCGTTTCGTGGTGATCGCCAGGTAGATCAGGACCACGTAAGCCTGCCACGCGGATCATGACAATTAAGTTAATTCCAAGGTTAGTTAAAATCATTATTATTATCATCGTTTTCAATTGCGGTCGTGTCGTGTGTCAACAGCACAAACATACCTGGTATAACACAAGCATGGAGGAGTGTGCTCTCTCTTCTTGATGATGAGAAGATTACATTATTACAGATTGCCTTTAATGGTCAGGTATAGGTCCGGATCACGCAATGAGCCTGCGAGTCGGATCATGGTTGTCCCAAGGTTCGAATCGCAATCAATCAATGCGTCGCTACAACAGTAGTCTGTAGACCCGCCAATAAGAAATTATTTAGTAAGAAACTAATGCTCACTTTTCAAGGGACGCTAAGAAAGAAGGACTAAGAACTCGTGCTCAGCGGCGAGCACCATACTATATCCTTTATAACGCCTATCCTCAAGGTTGCTCAAGGTTGACGGAAAAATAAGAAAATAAGAAACTGAGGCTTACTCGAAATAGGTGTTAAACAGTTTCTTATTGCCGGGGCCTATACTGTACCGGTATGTCAACAACAAACAAACGCACGAAAGCAAACCTCGAGAGCTCGCGAGACGATTTTGCCTCCTGCAAATCCGTCTGTCTACTCGTATGATACTCTCTCACGTATGTATGAAAGCAGGGGCATTACATACGAGTGCAGCTTTCATACATATGATACGAGTGCGAAGCACCGAAGAAGAAACAGAGGCAGTACACAAAGCACTTAATTAACAGGTAAAAATACGCACTGAGTACAGCAGCAGCAGTATAACGTATCTGGTACCATACTATACCAGTTAATATACCTTTGATATCATACATTTCATTTTACAACTGCTGAAAAAAACATACTGGAAATAAAGAGGAATAACACGACTTTTAGACCTCGTCCAGACGAGAAAATCTAATTCATGAATCAACTACTACAGTAAATTCGTCGTCAAAACCCAGCAAGGCAGAAAGACTCCACAAGCCACAGAGGGAGAGCTTCTTGAGCTACAGGCTACACACACACCCATACCTTACACCTCACACCACACCTCGTGTCCTTCTATGACAGACCCGTTGCTGCATACCAGGACATGACTCACCCCTATTGCAACGAACAGCAGCACCGCTCCCAGCAAAATCGCTATCGCTATCGCACACGGCCCTTTCCGACCAGACTCTCCTCGCAGCCAGCTCTTCAGCGTGAACTTCGGTCGAGCAGCCCCCCCTTCCTGTCCTGGTGGCAAGGCAGTAGTAGCAGGTCCAGGTGGGTGGACACTCCACGAGGGATTCCTCCCTCCAAAGGCTTGTCGAGCGGCTTGAGAGCGTGGGCTGGGGGTGAGCCCCGGCGTGAAGGCTGGTGTGACTAGTTCTGGGTTGAAGAAGGATGTTGTCCTACGAGACCCAGAAACACCGCCACCAGAGGTCTGTTTTATCAAGAGGGTCGGTCGCTCTGGTGCTGGCGGCATGCCTGCTGCTGCCACTAGAGCTGCTGCTGCTGCTGCTGCTGCTGCTAGAGTTGCTGCTGTTGCTGCTGCCGGGGCGGCTGCTGCTGCTGCTGCTGCTGCTGCTGCTGCGGCTACGCTACGTTGTGCTCCCGTAGCTGCTGCTGCTGTGTGCGGTCGCTTTTCTTTCTTTTCCGTTTTGCACGATGATACCACCCTGTGTCTGTGTACCAAACGCGGCTCAATTAGCCGGTCTGCTCGGGAACAGCGTGTTGCTTGCCCTGCATCTACGTTTTGGGGTACAGACTACTTGGAATTAGTGTAAAGTCATTTTTGCAGTGGTGAAAAATGTCTTTCGTTTTGGTGTCTTGATTCTTGATGGCTACTTCGGACATGTGTTTCTTTTTTTCTTACACGTAGTTATCGTACCAGGTATAGTATAGGGAAGAAATTAATTCTGCCGCAAATATTTTTCTGAAATTATTTTATTCTCTTGAAAGAATAAAATAATTTCAGCTTTTCTTCGCGCATTTTGTTCTTCTTCCCGCACAACACATGCAAAGCTTAAGCAAAGCATGTGAGGGGGTCGCGCCGCGTTGTCGTCCTACCGTCGTCCTGTCGTGGTGAATAGCTGGGTGCCATGTGGGGCTCGGCTAAGCTTCACCACGATTATACTTGTAGCGCGTAGCCTAGTACAGACGTACGATATCTGGTACATATTATTATGAAAAATGTATAAACGACAGCTGTCGACGTAGAAGTCAACTGACTGAAGGTTTTACCACGATCGCCCGCAACAAAATTATACCAGGTACAACACACAGCACAGCACAGTTACTACTGTTGTAGCAAGCACGCGGCAGATGTATGTATGTGCGAAGAGCTCGTGCATACGAGTGTTTAGCTCGTCGCGAGTCGCGAGTATTTACTGTAAGTTCATGATACACAGACCTGCACATCACCATCATCACCATCATCACCATCATCACCATTTCGCTTGCGCTCCCGCGCTTGTTGGCTACCGGTATATATATGCTGTACATATATATATATATATACCCAGGGTGCATACATACGGCGATCATAAACGATACCACCAGGGACGTATTTCGCGTTTCGGTTCCTACTGTATGGTATGTATATATGAATATGTTAAGGTTCATGTATACTACAGGTTGGTGTCCTCGCCCAACGCGAGAAACACAGTAGTCGTCGTCGGTCGTCGCGGGAAAACTATCCCACAGCCTATAGCAAGAAACGAGCGACGAGCAGATTTGAAGGTATACGAAGTACGTGTACATATACGAAGTATATTGAGAGCATATTCCAGACCGGTACATATCAAAACGTTTTGTGATTAAACCGTCATGATCGCGCATGACGTCTTTCCCTAGACTACGGTAGTATTCATATGAATAGTAGCTGCTTGTCTACAGTAAACTATTGTTTGTTGTAACACTACTAGCCGACTCTCACTGTGTACACACACAGGCGCGAATATCACGCGCATTATTACTACATGGAAACAATCATCGTCGAAGTGCCAAGGCAGGCAGAGAGGGGGGGGGGGGGGGGGGGGGGGGGGGGGGGGGGGGGGGGGGGGGGGGGGGGGGGGGGGGGGGGGG
>JBBMKB010093363.1:0-11051 GCA_037833945.1 Alaria marginata
TGCTAGTTTCTGCTATCTGACCAATGAGGCTCAGTTATTCTTTAGATCTGCTTTTCAATTATTTTTTCATTTATTTTGTTTCAATAATTTTTCCTCGTTTGGACGGGCCCTTAGGGGTATGATATCGGGCACTACGTAGACAAAAACGGGTAGATCCCCCCAAAGTATTGACTAGGAGACGGGAACCGCTTTTGGCCGTCAGGAACGTCAAAGGGCTTCCTCAAATGAACTCCAAATCCAGCGTTTGAGCTTTGAACGAAGTCCCATGGCCGTTTCCAACCAACCAGCCTGTTTTTTGTCTTTTGTGAATGTATACGAAGCCGGCCAACGAGAGTGATAAAACATCGGGGGTGAGCATGTACCATGGTTTTACTTTCGTACGCGGTGGTATACTATGTTGCTTCTGTTAAGTTTAAGGTCATCCCCTGTGTGTCTTATTGTTTTACGCGCGAAGCCAGTTTCTAATTTCAGGCGGCGGTAAAGGATAGGTTTGTCTGTGAACCTACAATACAAAAAGTAGCAGACAAAGTGACGTTTATTGTTAAAGAGAATGAGGCATGTCTGTGTCGGGAATCGGGGTCAGAGTGTTGGTCGCCATTTGCAGGCAAGCGTGCTCAAGTTTTTCATGCCTGGAGCATGTGCTGTACGGCGAACCAAGTATACAAACAAATTGTGTAGATTTTGTTTTACGTTGTAAATAGAGTGTATATTTTATGTTTCCAAACCATTGGGTGTCATTTCCGAGCTCGCGCGCCCGATGTTTGATGACTGCTGCTGCATATTCCGTCCGAAGATCCGAATATATCGACAACAAAAAGTAAAAACGTTTCACACATCTCCACAACTCGGCACCAGCAACACACTGCCGGCAATAAGGCAGAGACAGGAAATCGGCCCTCCTTCTGTCGCTTGGCCCTCTCATTTGCCGTGCTCGGCATAGACGGCATGAACGCAGCAGCTGGTCGTGTGTTTGGGTGTCTCCACCTGAAGTCCAACGATTCAGAGTCTTCACGAACATCAACACTGACGTAAGGTCGATCTTAGTGATGGCCGACAGAAAGACGGGGCGCGAAACCAACGCTCGACCCCAGGCGGAGACCCGGGGCACCGGCGCAGGGGTGCGCAACCCAGCAGACTACAGTGTTGCATAACAGCGGGTGGCAGTGCAGTGAACAGCAGCGCAGCAGTACAGCCGACTACAATCCAGTGCTGCGAGTCAGCAGTCTGCAGTGCTGCAGTACAGCGTAGCGTAGTATGATACGTGCAGCATTCTTTCACACAAACCTTTGCTCTCTATTTTCGAATACATATGTCCAACCACAATTTGAACACCTTATGTGTAGTGTATGCGTACCAGCAACACGTATCATATCGCACTGAGGTGCAGCAGCAGTACCTATAGAGGTGCAGGTAGACCAGTGTACGGCAGTAATCGTACACAGTACGTACGTATTGTAGTGGGTCAAATGGCGCACGGGGCCATGTCGTCAACATCGCCCAGGGCGTCGCAGGATCCGCCAGGAGGCTTTTTTTCTTCCAACTAGTTCACACGGTTGACCATAGTTATAACACCTATATACCAGCGCGAGTTCCCAGCGGGAGCTACGGTGTCTTCTCGTTTTGTCTCGTGGTGTTATGGTGTACCTCCGCCTGTCTGAACAAAATCGCCCGCGAGTGACGTCTTTCGCTCGTGGTTGTCGTGGCACACCGAATAGAGGACATCCCACGTCAAGTAGACCTACGACCGAAACCCACTCAACCAAAACCAGGAAACCACACCGGAGGGTCCACGTTAATTATGAGCCTTCAGCTTGTTATAATGAGACTAGGTGGCGTGCGCTGTTTGCTATGTGCGTGAGGTGCGGCAAAACATTGCCCCGGACCAGTATGCCCGTATACCGGTAACCGGTGGTAGGTGGACGCTGATTGTGAGGGTTGTGGCAAGATTGACGTTGATCACTGTCGATAATCTTGCCGCTGGGCTGTACCGAGAGAGTATGATGGATATGTGAAGAGTGAAGTACCGTCAAAGAGCGCACTTGGTGCTATGCCGGTGGATTGACGTTGACGACCCCCCGTGTCTCCAGGTTCTCGCTGTCCACGACGAAGGACGTGCACCCGTTTGTGTCAATATTTGGAGGGGGGGGGGGGTGTACGCCTTTGCGTCCGTTACCCTTTTACCAACTAGATGTTCAGTAAGTATTTGGACTGGCCGGACTTCACGGCTAGGTGTTAGCTGGGTCGGAACATAAACGATAACCAGGTGACTTACAATAGTCTTAGCCGTGTTCACTAACTACGCTCGTCGAGCTCCAAACACGCCGCTTACATGCCTAGACGCAGAACTCCGCAGCTTACCTTGCGCAACCAAGAACAGTACCTATCAATAGTCGACTTCTAACTGGTGTTCATGTGATAATTGCTTCTGGCGAAGATGCCTACTTTGGAAACCCCGGGACTACATCGTTGTTTACGGCGGCGTCTACGAACAGCGTATGTGCTCGATTATTGTCTAAGCCAAAAAGTGTGTTGCTTCGCCCTCCTCGCCACCCCGCCTTAGGATCTGCTCCAGTCGGTTTTACCACTGCCATTATCGGAGAAAATGAAGCCTTGCTCACATTCCTCTTGTGCTAAGAAGCCGTCCTTCAATGTCGAGGGGAGCCACACGGCAGTATACTGCAAGGAACACGCTGAAGACAGCATGGTAAACCTTTGGCGCAAGCGTTGCAGACACGCCCGCTGCCTCAAATATTCGTGCTACAGCTATGGGAGAAGCAAGACGGCGATTTACTGTAGAGAGCACGCGGATGATGGCATGGTGGATGTGTTCAACAAGCTCTGCAAGCATGATGGTTGCCGAAAGAAACCAACTTTCAACGTCGAGGGCGCCAAGACTGCGGCATATTGCGGCGAGCACGCCGCTGATGCCATGGTGGATGTCTTCCACAAGCGTTGCAAGCATGTCTCGTGCAGGACGGTGCCAGTGTTTAATGTGGAAGGCAGCAAGACGGCGCTGTACTGCAAGAAACATGCCGACGACGGCATGGTGAACGTCCGGAATCAGCAATGCGCACATGACTCCTGCACGACGTGGCCGAGCTATAACTTCAATGTCAAGGGCAGACAAACAGCGAGGTACTGCCGAAAACATTCAGAGGACGGCATGGTAGACGTATTTGGGAAGCGTTGCAGGCATGACTCGTGCACGACGCGGGCTAGTTTCAATACGGAGGGCAGCAAATTGCCTGGGTACTGCAGGGAACATGCCGACGAGGGCATGGTGAATGTGAGCCGCAAGCATTGCCAGCATGCCTCCTGCAACAAGAGACCGTTCTATAATAACTACGGCAAGAAGATAGCCGTGTTCTGCGGTCAGCACGCTGAGGACGGCATGGTGAACGTTGTTGTCAAGCGTTGCGCGCATGACTCTTGCACTCTGGTTCCAATACTCAACGTCGAGGGTAACAAGACGCCGATGTACTGCCGACAACATGCTGACGACGGCATGGTTGACGTCCGCCAAGGCCTTTGCGCGCATGTCACTTGCTCAATGTATGCGACCTTTAAGGTCGAGGGCAACAAGACGCCGATGTATTGCCGTAAACATGCTGGCGACGGCATGGCACATGTCCGCGGCGATAGTTGCTCACATGTCACCTGCTCAAGGTATGCGGCCTATAACATCGAGGGCGCCGAGAAGGCGAAGTACTGCAAGCTGCATGCTGAAACCGGCATGGTAAACGTCCGGTGGAAGCGTTGCGCACAAAACGGCTGCACGACCAGACGAAACTTTGGTGTAAAGGGCAGCAGAAAGGCAGAGTACTGCAAGACGCACGCTCTGGAGGGCATGGTGTGTCTCGACAGCAACCGTTGCTCGCGTGACTCTTGCGACAAGAGATCGAAGTGGGGTGTGCTGGTCGACGGTAAGGCCACGGTATGCACCAGCCATAAGATCGACCTCATGGGTGGGCCGGTAGTCTCCTTCTGTGCACCATGCAAGGTGGCCGGCTGCGGTAGATTGTCAAAGTGGGGGCTGGACGGGGAGCAGCCTACCCACTGCCCCGAGCACGGCCCTGACGACGACAGGCTCGTCTGCACTGTAAAAAAAATGGATTGTGGCAGAAAACGCTTGCGCACCTTGTCGCATGGCGCAGCAAGTCCCTTGGTTAACGTAAAAACCGAAGTATCGTTTTGAAGTATTGTTTCAGGCTGAGTTAGAGCTGTTGCGCTTAGTGCTTGGTTTTTCAGAGACTCATAGCCACCAGCGCGAGCTGCCCGCCCAATGTATTCGTGCTTTTCTGTTAGACAATACGCGCCGCCATGGATCTGTGTGTTACGCTGCGCGGTCAAACTATTATTGAGTTCGTTTTTGGCCGATGCATGGAGCAACGCACGTGAATAATCTAACGTTGGTAGTGAGATGGCGGGTCCAACCTTAGCGTAGCCTTGGTTTAGTTGGAAATGAGCCAGCACGTTGTGTGGTTCAATTGCCCCGGAGCAGAGTGCAGTATTGCCCCAAGAACACGAAATGACTTCATATGCACGACATACTCTTTTGGCGGGGGGGCGCTACGAAATTCGGACTCAGAAGTCGTGATCGGCGGTGAGCGCTGCACTACTGTACGTTAGCAGGTGACCGCCGTTGCTCATGGTTGGTGTCACAACAAGGGGTCAACCCTTGTCCAGTTTAGGCGTTTGCTGCGGACGGGCCGATTCTGTAAAGCTTTTATAGGTAGGCATATCCAGAAATGTTGAGTGGTATGTGTTATGGCAACAGACTCCACTGTTCGCTGCTACATATACAACGGGTTCAACGTGTGCGTTCATCAAACATAGGAGTGGCGTAGCTTACGGCTGCTGTAGGATACGGAACTATGCTTCCCGGAAAAGTATGCTAGTTTTGGAGTCATCCAACTGTAGGGGTGCAGCAAAAGTGTTTGAGCTCCTGACATTAGGAGCTCAATATCTCACCACAAAAATGATTTCGAAAACATTCGTTCGAGCAACCCGACTAACACTTCTATAAGCTAGTCCTAAAACAAACGCACGCGAACCATTGGCATACCAACCTATAGTTCCTCATTGGAGGAGCTCAAACGGTCAGAAACGTGTGGCCAAGAAAGTGCAACCCCTACCATGAGATCACTCTTTGAAGGTTTCGGTAAGGACGGAACGCGTGCTGCGACAAGTGTAGCACCTTTTGGACACCATGTTTCTTTTGGTCGGTGCTCTTCAAGTAGAGAGCCTCAAGTAGGGAGGTACCTGCACAATATCGGGTGAGTTCCTGCCCTATATCGTGTTTTGTTCGGAAGACAAATCGTTTTATGCTTACTGTCGGCCGTAGGATTGTTCATAATGTTACACATATTCGTTTTGTTTCAACGGAAAAAAACACATTTTTGGGTGAGGTGTAGCGCTCCACAAGGGAGGAAGGTCAGAACAATCAGAAGCCCCCCGGCATTCGTAGAGATGAGGAAGGGTTTCTTTCGTTTAGTCCAACCGACGTCGCTTTTGCAGCCTTCATCGCCAATAATGGAGTGCACAGTTCGTTTAAAAATAATGACAATACTCCGTAGCTGTGATATGTGCGGACCTCGTCGAAAGGATGCAGTTTTATTCCCTAGGCTCACTTATATTCTCCGGCCCCAGCCTGGAGTCTCCCAGGCGGGGACGATGTTTGTGTCTCCGCCGCAACACATCAAAAGTAGCCTAACTTATTTGGACCACTTTTGGACTGCAGTTTACATTCCACCACTTCTGACACTACAGTAGTCACCGTCACCAGCGATAATTACTCGAGTATAGCATATGAAATAGTCGTGAAATACGCAGTTTTTGGGCAAGCCTCGAAACGTGTTTGTGTTTGACGGTTCCGTCCTTTACTCCCGCCCCTTGCGTGGACGCGTTTAATAATTATTCTCCAGTCATTTGAGGGAGTTGGTTCTGGGGCAGTAATATTATTTTGGCGCCGACGGCTTTCACCAGAGAGAACTACGATTCAAAATGGGAAATATGTCATTGCTCAAATAACTTGAAACTGCGAGCGGGTTCGCGGGTTATTTGCTTTGTCGCAGTGCTTTGGCGGTACTTTCGTTGTCGACTAAGTGCCCCTTGCTATCGACCCCATCCCATTTGTCTGCTACTATTAACAAGAGCGACGGAGCGGCGGCGCGAGCGACGATGGCGGCCATAGGCCGCCCAACGAACTACCGAGCGACGAGGTCCAGGGACCCACCGGTCGGTCGATCGACCGAGCGACGGCACTCGATCGGTCGATCGAGTGGCGGCGTCGAGCGACCCACCGGTCGGTCGATCGACCGAGCGAAAAGCTTGATCGGTCGATCGAGCGACGAGGTCGAGCAACCCAGCGGTTGGTCGGTCGGCCGCGTGTTCGCGGTCGACCAATCGTACGCGCGATGGGAAGGAGCGGGCTGGCGATTACGACCATTGCACTTCTTGACAATGCAACTAGTAACCGTTGCTTCCTCGCTGCTGTATGACGTAGAAAATACTACAGGCACACACACACGCGCGTGATGGACCGAGAACTAATTGTAACTACTCGTATAATCGCTCCTTCTTGGTGTGTGACGTACACACCACCACCAGTAGTAGATACGGGCACGTGCGTACAGCGGGCGGTATTTACTACAGCGGTACATATATACATAAAGCGAGCAGTTGAAAGTAGACACCAGTACGTTCAGCAAGCAAGCACACAACAAGCACACACATACATACATATATTATATATACCTATGCGAAGGAGCGGGCGGGCGATATCGACAATCGCACTTCTTGACAATGCAACTAATAACCGCTCCTTCCTCGCTCCCGTATGGCTTAGTATAGGCTACAGGTCCACACACACGCGCGCGATCGACCGAGCGAGCAAAACCTGGTTGTAAGTACAACCGCTCCTTTCTGCTGTGTGACACACCACCACCACCAGTAGTAGGTTCGGGCACGTACGTACAGCGATTAGTAGTTACAGCAGCTGTATATACAATGTCATACAGCAAGCAGTAGAAAGTAGGTACCGGTACGCACAGCAAGAAAAAACACACAACAATCAATCACAGAGAACATATATACCTTGTACATGCACAAAGAAAGAGAGGCACACAGACGTCACACAACACACGGCCGACCGGCGCGCGCGCGATCGACCGATCCAGCCGGCGATGCGAGGGAGCGGGCGGACGATCACGACGATTGCATTTATTTCTTGAGAATGTAACGAGCGGCTCCTTCCTTCTTGGTGTGTAATGTACACACCACAGTAGTACTGTTGTAGTAGTAGTAGTAGTAGTAGTAGTAGTAGTAGTATAGTAGTAGTATAAAGTAACTGGGCCACGATCCACACCTTGTAACGCGATCCACTGATGAGGTAAAGTTACGCACTATGTGCCGGCATCCACGCAGAGCCCTTGTAGCAGACAAAAACAAACGAAAAAAACGAAAAAACAGGGCCGGCCACCACACACAGGTACGAACACAGTCATCACGTACCAATCCACCCACACCCACCCACCCGTACACCCACCTACCCACGCACCAACCCATGGACACACGCACCAGCAGTATACAGCAGCACAGCAGAATACACCATCATCACTACCGAGCAGGCTATATGCCGGGGGCCAAGCACGATTCCAGTTTCTTCGATGTTTTTTTACTTGAATTTAGTGTTAGAATGGCTATCTCGCCCATTTTTAGGTCTATTTCGATTCTGACCGAAGTTCTGGAGATCCCAAAAATTTCACTTTTTTTAAACTCTTTCAAAAAATATATTTTGATTTTGGTGTGGAAAAAACAATATCTTGAAATTAGTATGCGTTATTTATTATATTGAATTTAGTGTTGGAATAATAAGCATAAGGATGTCACTGGGAACGGCAAACAAACCCGCAAAACTGGATTGGTCTACGCGCCCCCTGTCCCCGCTCGTTTGAAACACGCCAAAAAAAAAATATGGACCGGAAAGCTACTGGACGGAAATATAAAGAACGATTGATGACGTATTCTACGATAGAGGTGTAGCATGGTTTTTCTGGAGCTTTTCACTTAAGGAGCTCTATGCCTCACCGAAAAACAGATTTTGAGTAAACTGAAAGTGCAATCTGCGAACAAACCCGTGGCCCATCTATACTAAAAAAACATTGGGCAACAATAGAATGACATTCCGACGATTTTGGGTTAAGGAGCCCCGTCATCCAGAAATTAAAAACCCCGAAAAGTGCTACCTCTATCGTAGAACGCGTCTGATGATGGTGTTCTTGGCCAAAAGGTTCTTTTATCCGGCCATGCCTGGTATCCCGTATCACGAGAGTTGAATTTCCACAGCCTCGCACCAGGGACCCCTTCCCTAGCGGCCCTCTCTCGGCCGACGCGCGCCATGTCGCGACGGAAGTCGGCAGCCCCGACCCCTCACAGTCGAGGAGACCCGTTATCCCGGGCGCGTTCTGCATGCGCACATGATTCCAGCTCGCTAGCAGGGTGTTCGAGGATGCCAACCAAATGTTGCGAATGTGGCGTCCTGTTCTTCGCGGGCGGGTATGTAAGGGACGTTTGTTTTTTGTATGTCTGGATGACCCGTTGCTTATATACCCGCAACCAATGGCACACGAACACAACCGAGAGGCCCGTATCTGTGCGAGCAAGGCCCGTCTCTGCAACCTGTTCCCCTCCTCCAGCTCGCCCCGACGAGGCGCCGGGAGGGCCGTCTCGCCCCTTCCTCGAGCCCCTCTACACGCCAGGGTGAGCCGGAGCCCGCGTCGGCCTAGCTCTCGCCCGATTTCACGACTCGAAGCCGGGGGCTGCAGCTCGACGCCGTGTCCCCACGCCCACTCTAAGTTCGAATGAAGCGCGATTTGGGACGCGCCTTGCCATCCCGACCGCTCGACTGCCGCGGGCCCGCGCGGCGCGAGACCAGGCGCTTCCCCCTGTGGGGGCCCGGACACTCATGGCCACGCGGAAATCCGAGACCGAAACGACCCCGGGCGGCCAACCCCACAGACAACGACAACAACAGACAACAGACTACAGACAACAGACAACAGACAACAGACAACAGACAACAGACACCCACAGACAACTTTACGTTTTGTATATACAGAAAACAGCGTTGTTTTAGCCGTTGCTTCGCACGGTGATTGGCAAAGGCTCGCAGAATCAGCCCCTTTTAAGCAGGCTGCCTCAGAAGGCAGAGGTGCCCCGGTACCAACACTTACACCGTTACAACGCGCAAGATGTTCGGCTTGGCAGTCTAGGCAAGTCTGATAGTATTGAAATTCTTAAAAGGGTGATAACGAAAAACAGGCACACTTGTTCCGCTTGTAGTTTAAAACATGTCCCGGCTGAGACCCGGGCGTCTAAGCACACAAAACAAAGGACGCTGGGATGGGCCACTAAGAAGTTGCCTACAGTGCTTGCGCAGTCTGTGAGGTTTGGTTTTTGACGCCGGTGGTCATTCATACTCCGTTATTATCTACCCCGTAGGCACAAATACGCAGCGAAATCCGCAGTATCGAGAACGACGGAATGGAAGAACGACGTGAGCAACAGTAAAACGTAATGCCACACTGCAGGCAAGTGATAAAAATCTAAACACATACCAAAAATAGCTGAAACTCAGGTATAGTGACCATATCATGCAGGTGTAACTATTATGAGATAATTTCACGTCGAAAACAGTTCTTACTAGGGATCAGCGCCGGCTCCTCCACCCCAAT
Source organism: Alaria marginata (assembly GCA_037833945.1). Lineage (NCBI taxonomy): Eukaryota > Phaeophyceae > Laminariales > Alariaceae > Alaria > Alaria marginata. Next base: position 9,735 of record JBBMKB010093363.1, read on the forward strand.
GGCGGAGCGGCCAGCTCGGAGATCGACAACGTTGTTGGAGACACACCCATCTACAAGGGGGGGTAAAATATGAGATCTGGAAGTAACCCGTTTGTTTTTCGCTTTTGGCTCATCCTATATTTTTTAATAGCAAGTATTTTTTCTCTTCCTCTTCCCCTAGATCTAACTCAGATCCAAGGCCGCCATGAAGGCTTTTCCTCCCGCCCCCACTACGGTACGCACCTTTATTTTCATCGCGGGACGGGCACAAAAACAATTGCTTCCCTCGTCGACTCGCATCGAATTGCGACTAACCACGCTGTTAAACGGGTATGCGCTCTCAGCAGTGAGTTGATCCCGTTGATGTTTTATCTTTGCATACAAGCTCGAAAGTCTGATTTCAACACCCAGAACCACGCTATTAATACCTGGTACAATACAAAAGCGACGGTAGCGCGAGCGTTGGAGCGACAGCGCGATCGACAACGGCGGCAAAGGCCGTCCAACTAACTACCGAGCGAGGAAGTCGAGCGACCCAGCGGTCGCTCGATCGACTGAGCGACGGCGTTTGATCGGTCGATCGAGCACGCGCCGTCGGCCGCGTATTCGCGATCGACCAATCAAACGAGCGATGAAAATGTACAAAGCAACTAAAGACGCTCCTTCCTTGCTGTTGTATGGGGTAAGTACTACAGGCCCACACGCACGCGCGCGATCGACCGTGCGAGCGAGAACTGATTGAAAGTACAACCGCTCCTTCCTGCTGTGTGATGTACACACACCACAACCTTTGTAGGTACGAGCACGCAGGAAGCAGTAGATACATACAGCAAGCAGTGCAAAGTAGGTACCGGTACAGCACGCAAGCGATCGCGACGATTGCATCTCTAGATAATGCAACGAACAGCTCATTTATTCTCGCTGTGTGTGTACAACCGAATAAGTGGTAGCAGTTTATAACAATAGGTATTTACCTTCAGCAGTCAGTAGGTACAGCAGCAGCAGTACATCAGTAGTAGTAGTAGTAGTAGTAGTAGTAGTAGTAGCTGAGTACGAAACCCAATAAACATACGCCATGCAAGGTGCCAAGTACCGGTATGGTATCACCCAGCAGCGGTGGCTACTGCTGCAGGTAGTTGATTACAGCAGCACTTACAGCAGCAATATACAAGGAAGGTTCGAGTCCACCGAGAACTCCTATTTCGTTGGTTTCTCGGAGTTTTCTGCCTTGGAGTTAGTGTCGGAGCGGGTAATTCGCTCTTTAGGGTGTTTGCGAAAAACGTTCTTCGTGAATTTACCCCTTCAAATATTCTCCCGAAGGTAGGATCTGCGGTACTT
>JBBMKB010093374.1:0-11049 GCA_037833945.1 Alaria marginata
AGGGGAGGGGAGAAGGTTATCTCAGCACGAAGCCTGCAGGCCCGAAGATCGGGGTGTACTTGAACGGAAATAGAAACCTGCCATGCCACATGTCGTGCCATGCCATATACCATGCCATGAAAGCCGCGGGTTTCAACAAGGGTGGGGTTGGTGGTGGAAGGGAGAGGGTGGGGGTCATGCCATCTCAAAAACCTGAAGGCACAAAATGGGCGGTCGGTGCCATGCCATATACCATGCCATGAACGCCGCAGGTTTTAACAAGGGTGTGGTTGGCAGTAGCAGGGTTTGGGTGGGGGTCATGCCATCTGAACAAACTGAAGGCACGAAATGCGCGGTCGGCTGTTTCGTTTTTGTAGCATTTATATATGCAGTGTATGCGGTGTATGACGTGTATGCGCATGCGGTGTATGACGTGTATGTGTATGCGGTGTATGACGTGTATGCGCGCTCGCCTGAGTGATGGACTTCTTCTCCGCCTCCGTGAACTCCTTTCCTTCCGGGCTGGACACGGTGCCCACCCAATGGGTCGGGATGCGATCCGAAACGCTGTAATGGACACACAGGAAAACCATACGCAGATGAGAAAACCATGACAAGAAGAAAAGAACACAAGAACGCATGGCAACAAGACAATACGAACATAAGACTAAGCAATACCTGGTAGATCAGAAGATAGGAAGACAAATAAGAAGACAAACAAGAAGACGAGAAGACTGTAGTAAGAAGAAAATAACACAAGAACGCATGATGACAAGACAATACGAACACAAGACTTAGTAATATATCAGAAGATAAGAAGAAAACAAGACAAACAAGAAGACGATAAGACTGTAGTAAGAAGATGAGGGTTGGACACGGTGCCCACCCAATGGGTCGGGATGCGACCAGAAACGCTGTAATGGACACACAACAAACACAAGAAGACAACAAGCAGATACGAACAGGATAAGAACAAGAGCAGACGAAGACAAGAAGGCCATCGTAGTAAGATGGGGACGGCTGAACGCTGTGCCTACCCAGCGGGTGGGGATGCGGTTACAAACGCTGCGATGGACACACAAGAAAATGAGTACATAATCAAAGGGAAATAAATGAACAAGAAGACCATAGTAAGATGAGATAAGGACTGAACACGGTTCGCACCCACTGGCTCGGGATGCGGTCTGAGAGAGGGGCCTTTACCAGTCTTAGCACACAAGACATACCGAATAAAGTACTCAAAATCGTACGATTCCTTGCTGCATGTTGTGCTACTATTTACGGGGGACCACAGTAAATAGGACCTACGGTACACACAAAACCCTACACATTTCCCTATTTTTACTACTATGGTTCCCCGTAATAGACGTTTTTGTTTACAAGCCACCAGAGGACGTCGATCCAACCCAAACCTAACCCTAACCCTAACCCTAACGCCAACCCTAACCCAGGCTAAGCTTGACCCAGGCGCGACTTCGCCGCAAGTTTTGGACAATCTGAACAAAAAAAACGTGCGGACCACATCAATAAACCGTCGTATTTTTGGTACTTTATCTGGCATGTTTCGTGTATGAAGAGCAGGGCAAAGACTAATGGTCCGAGACGCGCATGCACTATTACGGGGGACCATAGTAAACAGGACCTACGTTATACACAAAAACCTATATATTTACCTATTTTTACTAACAATATTTGGTCCTATTTACTATGGTCCCCCGTAATAGTACTGCTGACAAACACATTAATCAGCTTGGTACCTGTGCTCTGTCTTTGCGATGAGGCTCTCGTTCCACTCTGCCTGCCAAGAGCCCTTCCAGTCCTTCTTCAAGCTCACGGGCAAGTGGAAGCAGACCAGGTAGAGGACGGAGTCCGGCGGCGGCTCCGCGTTGATTTGAGGCAGGGATGCGCTCGCTGACACCACACGGCCGGGACGGGTTGAGACAGAAAACGTTGGAGTCAGAAAAGGCTGGGGGAAACGCTTCGCACTGTGTCGCGCAGGATAGCATAGTGTGGTGTGGAATAGTATATGATTGGGTAGGGGAAGATAGGGTAGGGTAGGGTAGGGTATAGGACAGGACAGGACAGGACAGAAACAGGGCCGGATAGGGTAGCATAGCATAGGAGATATAGGATAAGACAGTAGGGAAAACATAGCATAGGATGGGAAGAAAGGTATATATCTGGTATAGGATAGGTGTCATGGCCTATTCCGGCCTTAATCTGTAATATTCCAGTTCTAGCTTACGAGAGACCCCACTCAAAGGGGACCATAGTACACAGGACCTACGGTAAATACAAAAAACTACATATTATCCTATTTTTGCTAACAATATTAGGTCCTATTTAGTATGGTCCCCCGTAATGTTAATAGTAGTAAAATACAAAAAATACTGGTATGACAGCCTTTTTTCTCACAGCCAGACTTGGGGTTCCCTTCCAACGACGAGTGCTGCCTGTTCGGGTTGACGAAGTCGGAGTTGTTGGTCTCCAGTCCCACGAACATGTCCCTCTGGTGCACCGAAGCCTCGTCGCACTTGATGACGTGAGCGGACGACTCCTCCCACTTCTTGAACTTCCCGCCTGGAGGGCAGGCAGCAAACAAAGGCACGGGAGGCAGGGCCAGCGGACCAAAGATGTCAGGAGACGGTCAGTCAAGGGAAAATGGACAGCGGTCAAAGGGGTAAAACCGAGCTGTGTACACTAAAACCTAGTAGTTAGACGTCCGTCAAGGTATGTTTTTGGAAAATTGCCGTCCGTCAAGGGGTGTAAACTAACTTATGGTTTCGTTTGAGCTGGACGGCGTTACCTACCCGGATACTTGCGCGGTGTCTACTAATGGCTTATTACGGGGGACCATAGTAAATATAACCAAATATTGCTCGTAAAAATAGGTAAATACATAGGTTTTTGTGTATACCGTAGATCCTGCTATTTACTACATACGGTCCCCCGTAACAGTTATTTTTGCCAAAGTTTTCAAGAGCGTTTTTTTTTTTAATGTTTTTATACCTGGTTGTATCCATTAGCTCATAGGAACGGTCCCCTCTTCTCAACTTGCGAAACGTCCCGGGAAAATCAAGCCAAATCACATCTCGCCGACCACATCCCGAAGGGGATCCTTGCACACGTCCGACAGATGATCTATAATCGATCCCTACTTGACGATCTAGATATTTCAGGGAAGATCTGTATGATCTGTATGATCTAGCTCATTTTACCGGGTAGGAGCCGTACGATCTGTACGATGGTCTAGCACATGTTGCCTGGGTTGGATCTGTACTATTAATAGCTACATACTTCGTATACAGATCCTGCACAACATATCATAACGGCAGATACGGGATGTACTGTAGATGGTCTACATCATAATCTGTCCGAGGTGCGAAACTTTGCACCAGTACACCTTGAGGTACCCGGGTACCACATCTGACGGTTGTAGGGTATGCCAAGTACTCTAGGGTACCCGGGTACCACATCTGACTGTTGTAGGGTATACCAGGTATACTATAGGGTACCCTGGTACCACATCCGATTGTTGTTGGCGATTGGCGATTGTAGGGTATGTACCCATGAACCCGCGGGGTATGTAGGGTATGTACCCATGAACCCGCAGGGTATGTAGGGTATGTACCCATGAACCCGCAGGGTATACCAGGTGTACCCTATTAAACACATCCTTGTTATTTGTATTTATCAGTTTCCCAACAGTTTCCCACACACAGTGGGGGTCTCCGTACAGTGCCACTTCAATAGTGCCCTGCTGCCGGTATAGTGCCCGTGAAATCGCTTGGCACGCCTGGAACCTGCTATACTATAAACAGTACAGTAGGCGTCCCTTAGTAGTGCCGGTATGTGCCAGCCAAAAAAAAACGCACTACTGCGGCAACCGGCACTAATCAGCACACTATACTGTCACTATGGGTTACTCCCATATGTGACAAGGGATTTTACCGGCACTACTGCGGAAACCGGCACTACTCAATCGGAACTATTGAGGGATCCCTACTGTACCAGCATCGGTACTATACCCAATAGTGCCAGTGTCTGACATATTGCAGGTGTGGTTGGTTGGCGTATTCCTAATTCCTAATTCCTAGATGCTTGATAAAGGTCTTAATCATCGTCGTAGTTTATCGCTACACTATAATCAAGTCAAAAGGGGCATTTTATTGCTATAAAACAATCAAGTTAAAGGGGTTATTTTATCGCTATACTAACCTCAAGTCAAAAGGGGTATTTTATCGCTGTACTATAATCGAGTCAAAAGGGGTGTTTTATCGCTATACCTGGTACGCACAATAATCAAGTCAAAACAATTAACGCTGGCGTACCTTTCAAAGAGGCTGTATAGGTACTTGTTTGGGCGGTTTCGCTGCAGGATGATTCGTTGAAGGGATTGCCCTTTAGACCAACCAAACGTCTGAATTTTAATGTATAGCTTTAGTTTGTTCCCTACTCGTAAAAAAAAATGCATGCTGTACAGTAGTGGTCCCTCCATAGCGTCGTGTGTGCCAGCCGGAAATACCGGCACTATAGCGGCAACCGGCACTACTCCGCACACTGCCACTATAGGTTATTCCCATCTGTGCCTAGCGATTTCACCGGCGCTATAGCGGGCAACCGGCGCTACGCAACCGGCGCTATAAAGGGACCACCACTGCAGTATTAAAAAAAATAGTTGAAAAAAAAGGCAAAAACAAAAGTTTTGAGCTGAAATCTACCGGTACCTGGTAAAGCTTAACGTTGACGTACCTTCGAAGAGACTGTAGATGTACTTGTGCGGGCGGTTTCGCTGCACGATGATTGGCTGAGGGGTGCGCCACAGAGGGTACTCCTCGGGCGTGGTGACCATCTCCACCAGCTGCCGCAGGAATAACACGACGTCATCGGACAAACGTAAGTTGAAGGTGATGTTGAAGTCGAAATTGATGTTGAAGTTGATGTTGAACATGAAATTGCACGCAACGGGCGGAGGGATGGAGCGCGATAAAAGGTCAGAGGGCAGCACGATGAACCATGGTTGACATCTGCAGTGCATCGTATCTAGGGTAATATAAGTAAATACAGAGGATTATATATAAGTACAAGTAAATTTAGGCAAAAAGGGACAAACATAAATACACACCAGGTAAAATATTATGACGTTTTTGTTGTGGGTGATCCGGAAATACACCCTCAGTTGGTTGACTATACGTCGACGGCTGATGTTATACCTTTTTCTTAAATATACCATACCGGGTATAATTTACCTGGTACGTACTGCATATCACACCGCCGTGGTTGTACTATGATGAACCGTGGTTGGAAAAGAGGCTTCCCGGGTTGAAGGAAGAACAACTTGTAAGAATAACGTCAGGAAAACAACGTCCAAAATGGAAAACCGTAAACAACCATATCCACCAGCTGCCGCAGGAACGAGTACTCGATCACCAAAAAAGAATCGACTTTGAGTTTGATGTTGAAGTTGAACTTTCACGAGAGGAACGATCGGACGGGAGCGCGAAAAAGGTCAAGGCAAGCAAGGCGAAAAACAGTGGGAGAAAGTGGCTAATAAGAACGCCAACAACGAAAGCAACGGTGAAACGGAAAACCGTAATACCAGGTACATATTAAGAAAAATGAGAAATACACTTCAGCTGTGAGATCGATAAAAAGGGAATTTCGCCGAAACTCAGCTTTGCAAGCTGCGTGTGGTACTTCGATCGCGCGTTTTACGGGGTGTGTGTATTCCCTCGTGAAGGATACAGGTCGGTGACTCCCCTGCTGATACCAAGGTGATACCAGGGTCAACAGGACTGAGACGTTCATCCCATACAAGTATATATACTTAGTATATACTTGTTGTTCCTGTTGATCTCACAAAATAAACCCTCAGTTAGTTGACTATACGTCGACGGCTGATGTCATACCTTTTCCAGAATTAACTATTAATAGTCGTCGCCACAACCAAGTCCGTGGTGACAGGACAGGCTATGCAAATCTCCCTGGAGCAGAATACGTATAAACGCTACTGACACCACTAGCAATAACCCCTCTAGATACACAGAACTGTGAAAAGGCTGACTATGACTTTTTGACTAGGTATTAGACTAGACTAGCTGGCTAGGTATTTTGCGGGTTGTACATACAATAGTGGTCCCGCGGTAGTGCCGGTATGCGCCAACCGGAAAAACCGGCACTATAGCGGCAACCGGCACTCCTCCGCACACCGCCACTACATGTTATTCCCATATGTGCCAAGCGATTTCACCGGCACTACTGCGGCAACCGGCACTACTCAACCGGCCCTACTGAGGGACCCCTACTGTAATAAGCAGAGTTCTTCGGGGTTTGCATCTGACTGGCTTGTTTGTGGCTCGACTTGTGGTGTTTATTAACGCTGACCAAGCCAGCAATGAATAGTTGGCTTCTACTCTGCCACCCAACTATTACGGGGGACCATAGTAAATAGGACCAAATATTGGTAGTAAAAGTAGGAAATATATAGGTTTTTGTGTATACCGTAGGTCCTATTTACTATGGTCCCCCGTAATAACAACTATTAATAGCTGTGATACTCGTAGAACAAAAAATAATTTTAATAAGCCTAGAAAACGGTTTTTGGCCTTTGATGGCGTAGTTTGTCAAAGGTGAGATCCAGCAAACTCACAGCCGTCGCCATCGCCAATTGTTCATGTTTTTACCTCAGGGACCTTAGAGGGCAAACATGTCGAAGAAACGTGACGATGGTAGCGTCGGCCACCCGAAGCAGTCCCCGGGCTGCTGGGACCCCGAACGTTTCCGGAGAGCAAGAGGGAAACCTTGCCTTACCTCTCATTCGAGAAAATGGTTTGACATACTCGTCGGATTATATATTAACCCTAACCCTATCCATATTAACCCTAACCCAACCCAACGCAATCAACCCAACGTAGGGCTATATATAACCCCCTTCGTCTCGCACAAAGTGTACCTCAACCATTGCCTCGAATACCTGGTAAGTGGTAAGCTCTACTGGAGAACAAAGCAAGGCGACGAAATGAGTCATCCCACGGTAGGGGTCGAACTTTTTGGGGTCAAACATTCCTGACCGGTTGAGCTCCTGACAAGTGAGGAACTACCAGTTGGTATGATAACTTTACGAGTGTATTTGCTTTATAGGACTAGCGGAAAGAAATGTTGATCGGGTTGCGCGAACGAAAATCTTGGAGGTCATGTTTCGGGTGAGATATTGAGCTCCTCATGTCAGGAGCCTTAGAAGGCAAATACTTATTGCCGCACCCCTACGGTGGGATGACTCTCAATGGTACTTGTACTACAGTACAGGACACCTAATAAGAAACAGAGATACTGACCCAGGCTGATTTTCTTATTTAGGAGGGGGAGTGTTCTACACTAACTTCAGCATAAAGGCTCTCGAATTTCTTATTTTCCGGTAAATATCAGCCTGCGTTTCTTATTAGCCTGTTTCTTAGTAGGTGTCCTGTACTGTACTGTTGTACGCGCTTCCTGCAGCGCCGAAGAAAGCGCAGTAGTTGCCTGGTTTTTAGCCCGCGGCACCTGGGTCCCAACGGGGACAATCAATTTATAGTGGTGCGAAATACGAAACCCGTTAAGAGACCATGGTTCAACGACATATTTATACCATAATAGCAGGGCTCTGCTTTCACGGGTCGGACCACTTCTCGCGGGTAGGGCCGGGTCAGGGGGACCCGAGCCAACCCGTGGTATTTGAAAACTTCCCTACCCGACCCGTGAGATTCGAACACCTCCTGATCCGACCCGACTCGACCCGTGACTTTGCGAAAACCTCCTGAACGGTCGGGTCACGACTAGTGAAAAGCCCTGCATAATATAATATATAAAAAAACGACTGTTATATACCTGGTATATGATATGATATTTCCAAGTACAATACGATAGTGCGGTCTGATCAACCTTCTCCGTAGGAAAAGCGTACGAAAGGAGGCATCATCAATCATCAATCATCACTCATCACTCATCAACCATCAACCATCAATCATCAATCATCAATCATCAATCATCACTCATCACTCATCACTCATCAATCATCAATCATCAATCGTCATGCTGCGCGTGTGTCGTACACCTCCTCAACGCGCACTCCACACATACACACACGCACCACAGCGGCCCGGGCTGCCTCGTGTGTCCGGTCCTGTAACCGTTTTTTCCTTGAAACTGTTTAACACGTTGGACAGATCAGATCCTTATATCCCTATTGATGATCTATATGATCTGTGTCCTTCAGAGCAGACAGATAGATCCCTTTGTCTATATGATCTGTAGATCAATATGATCTGTAGATCATATAGATCACGTTGCTGGGTGAGAACCCGATGATCTGAATGATCTATTAATAGCACACGTTTCCTGGGCTGGACCTGCACTACATAGGTCCTGCACAACATATCATAACGGCAGAGATAGACTCTATATGATCTATATGATCTATATGATCTATATGATCTAGATGATCTAAATGATCTACATCATGATCTGTCTGAGGTGTGAACCGTTTCCCTCTGAATTCCCGAAAAGGGCGAATTGAGTACATACTGGTTCCTGGTATTATACTCGTACTGATATCTCCCAGGTATCTCGTATTACAGTACATCATACCTGGTCTGATATACCTGGTAATAAATACAGCAGTGCTGCTATATTCACAACACTGCTGTACTTGTACCAGTACGTACTAGCCCCCCCCCCACCCCCCCCCATCACTTTTACTTTCTAGCTCAACTCGCGGGGGGTTCTACACACAGCGGCTTTTTGGACAAGCAATTGTCACAGGTGTCTCCCCCCCCCCCCACCCCCGGTTCTTGCCTTCCTTTTCTATCGCGCATATCCGTAAGGTTCAGCATTCCCACTTTTCGTCGATTTTCATCGAATTTTGAGAATTCGCGCTCTAAGGCACAGCTATTTTATCTTTGATGTTTGATTCTGGAACCCGCCGAGCGTCGAATAATTCGAATAATAATGCATACCAGGTAGCGTCGAACCCCGGCCTTCAGATGTGAAAAGTAACCTGTTGAGCCCTACTTGACACATGCATGTACAGTATATGATATACGTTGTGTATACTCTGTACCGGAACGTACTGCTGTGTACCCGTACGTACCACTACTTCTTTACGTACGTACAGCAGTCGTACACGCGTGGTCCCGCGTTAGTGCGGTACTCTTTGGTGCAGGGGCCCAGTTTAGTGCGGTGAAAATCGATTGTCACGACCTCGTCCTACAGAGATGTTAGGAGTCCCACTTTAGTGCGGGTATTGCATTGGCAAGGTACCGCACTAATGAGGGACCATACTATCGTAGCCGAACAGACCATAGAGAGAGGCAACCTCGCGAGGTCTTGCGTGAGAGTACGAGTACGTAGTCTGACAAATTGACCAGATTTTTTTTTCTCCATGTTGCACCGTCTTATTTTATGTTTTTTAGCCATCCGGTCTGGTGCAGTCTCATGAGGGGCTTCCATTTTTACACGGCACTATTTCGCGATTTGCTTCGCACGACTACACATAACGGACTAGGAGAGTTCAGGAATTGACGCAAAATCTTCGCAAAAATACTCGTTAGCGAAGGAAGAATCCAAAACCCATGTGAAGTTCATGATTCGCGTTCTCACTTATCAATCTACTGCTCATGATATTACAGATTACCAAATTATCACCGCAATTTATAGTGCTAAAATGACGCCGCGGTGCGGGTCTACCGACAAGGTATGGTTTAACTTTCCCATACGGTAAAGTGTCGTACTGGTTCAGTAGGTGGCTTCAGTTTACAGCAGTACCTTTCACAATACTAACTTCATGGAGTTATGCATGGTATATAGGTACAAAATGCTCTACTTCGTGTATGCGTCCTGAATTCCACAGCTGTCTGTCTTTACACACTCCGTAAAACGCGCGATCGCAGTATCACACGCTGCTTGCAAAGCTGAGTTTCGACGAAATTCCCTTTTTATCGATCTCACAGCTGAAGTGTATTTTTATTTTTCTTAATATACAGCAGTACTGCTGTCTGTATACGAGGAACAATAACGTGCAAGTCTACGTTAGCTCTGCAATATGCTGGTATTAATAGGGGGGTGCAGAGAAGCGGCAGTAGAATTTTACAAATTGACACCTACCTGGTACAGAGTAGGGGTTCCCCAGTAAGGCGGTGATGTGCCAGAGCAATATGACCGCCGTATTGGGGGAAGCCGCCTAATTAATTCCAGTATATGAGGGCAATTCCCCAGTCGCGCCATGCGATTTTGACCGCCTTATATTAGGATACCGCCTGACTCAGACTGCCTTATATTAGGATACCGCCTGACTCAGACCGCCTTATGGGGGGACCCCTACGGCATTCCCTCTGAATCTCTGATTTTGAGATATCGTATCATAAGTGCCGAGAGAGGCAGGTCTCTCTCTGCACTCTGCATACGCCATCAGAGAGGAAGGGGAACGCACGTGAAACACATACTGCTGCAGCTACTGGTACTACTTCTGCTCCTGCCTGTTGCTGCTCCTGCAGCTACTGCTACTGCTCCTGCAGCTCCTGCTACTGCTCTACTGTTACTGCAACTATCTGTCTCTACTGGTACTGCTATACCGCTCCTACTGTTGTTGCTGCTGCTCCTACTGACATTGCTACTGCTCCTACTGCTCCTACTACTGTTGCTGCTGCTGTTCCTACTGATATTGCTACGCTCCTCCTATCAATACCGCTTCTACTTATATTTGCTGCTGCTCCTGTTATTTACTGCTACTGCTCCTACTATTACAGCTACTGCTCCTACTGCTACTCCGCCTACTGCAGGAGCTGGACGATCATGATGTTCTCACATTACAATTCGCTGAAAGCTAGACTACCCCGCGGTCACAAAACAGGCAAAAAAGCAAAAAAGCCACCCGATGGAAGAACCACAAGTACCCGCGTATCATATCATATACAAGGGGCTTCGCCGGCGGCCTGGACGGCCGCCGGTCGCAGACTCGCGGGATGCCGATATATGTGGCGGAGGAAGAGAACGAAGAGGCTCAGAGTCAATGCCAAGAGATTGAGAGCGTGCGCTCCG
>JBBMKB010093385.1:0-11046 GCA_037833945.1 Alaria marginata
AGGGTGATGCTAATCAATCTGTGCGCGGAAACTATAAAACCTGTTTTGAGGGGGACAAAATCTGACGGCTGTGGAACGCTCCAGCTTACTAAATACCTGGTATCATACAAGGGGCTCCGCTTCGCGGGCGGCTGAACGTCGCCCGCTGCGCTCGCCCTAGGCTCATGGAGATTGAGCATGACATGTGGTCTATTATGCCGAAACGGGCAATGTGCAAATGCCAAGAGGCGTAGTTGGCAGGCCGCGTACATAATTAATCTGTATCCACGACTTGTTTGGCACCTTATGACGAATGCTCTATAAGCGCAATGTACACTTCAAAGCGCACGTTGACCGCCTTTAGCGACCACCACCACCACCACATAAGAAGAAGCTCCTTCGACCCCTCCCCGTTGCTCTCCGCCAGCCTTGACGAGCTTTGGGGGAGAACTAAAACTCCTCAGATTATCGGGCATAGCAGGCACCGCTAGACTGTGCTCCCGTGTGAAGTGTGAAGGGTCAAGGGAACGCCGACCAAACGAAGGCAAACTTCAACGTGAGAGCCAGTCTCAGTGCTGGATTTTTTTTTAAACGAGGCAAATTGAACATAAACGAGCAAAGTGAGAAGAAGAAAAGAAGGCTCGTCTCGAGGGGGAGCGTCGTAGACCCCGATGAATTATTTGTCGTAGACTCGCTGAGAGGCTCGATAGAGGCTGCGAAAATAGTATGTAGGTCTATTCATAGGCGTAATACCGGTAAGGGGAAGGGGAGGGGGGGGGGCTAGTGATAGTTTTAGCTTACACATATAATTTATAAGAAAAAAAAACATACATATATATGATACCTGGTATTAAGAAAAATATAAACATATGATACCTGGTATTATATCATATGATAAGTCGTATCGAACGCATGATGCCCTCCAACTCGGGTACCTCCGTACTTCGAAAATTAGTATAGAATATAGTCATATGTCTTCTGTTGACGAAAAATCTCGACATCTCGAGTGTCAAAACCGTATCGATAATATTTTTTAGTTCTCGACATCGTTTCAGTTTAGTACACGTATAATATCACTCTTGACGGAAACGGATGGGCCGTTTGGAATTACAGTGGTCCAATAGTGCTGGTTGAATAGTACCACTGCTCTATTTAGTACCGGTGAAATCGCTTGGCACGACTTGGACTCTACCTTGTAACTATTACGGGGGAACGTAGTTAATAGGGACCTACGGTAGACACAAAAACCTACACATTTATCTATTTTTACTCCCAATATTTAATCCTATTGACTAGGCTCCCCCGTAATATCTGGTAATCCTATTCCCAATAGTGCCGGTGCCCTGAATAGTGCCGGTATGTTAGACTGGCACATACCGCCCGTCACTATTGTGAACTTCCCACCGGTAACTGAATACGCCAATGCTCCCTGTATTTCCGTCAAGAGTGGTAAATATTATACATCAAACATCAAACTCGGTTTTCGTTCGATATCCATCACAACTTTGGAGTCGCCTTCACGGCACCGTTGCATTAGTATCTAGGATAAAGTATGGAAATCCGGGAATTTGGTATGGCCCACGTGTGCTTCCACTAGTAGGAAAAGGAAAAATGTCAAAAACTGCCCGAAACATTGCTTTAGACCCTAACCCTGATCTCAATCCGGACCCTTCGCATAGAATTTCGCCCTGAACCAATCCGACATTTGTTGGGTTGTTTGTTAAATTTGGTTGACCGCATTAAAACTCATGTTGCAATATAAAATATTCCCCGATTTCCACACTTCCTCCTAAATAACAAGTCTAAAATGTTGTGAAGGCCCCTACTGCTGTACAAATTTGTATAATACAACGTACCATTATAGTCCGCGGTACTCTATCTGTTATCCTATTAATAGTTGTGTTTCCTTTTTTATTCCTGCGTACCTGTCGATGCACAGCAGTCAGTACTCCTTGTGCCTTTTCGAGAGCACGGGACAAGATAACACCGTGCACAAATAACACGCAAGATAGCACACTCCTCTCCGACGAGCATTCGTCAATTTTCCTCGTCCTTTTCCCGATCAATCCTGTATATATGTACTACACAAACTATGAGCATACCTGATAGTGTCATCGTTCTAAAAATACTGCCCGGTAAACATCTACAGTAGTCCGTCCCTGTACCATAGGGTTGTTCGTCCCTTCGAACTCCCTCCCTACTGAACTATGCGGATGACATACACTAAAAATGTTGCACAACAAATACGACTGGACGTCCGAAGTTAACCTTCTACAACACCACTCCCCTTTTGTCCCCCTCAAAACGTGTTCTATACTTTCCGCGCACAGATTGATTAGCATCACCCTGTTGACCCTGGTGCGCACTAAGGGGAGCCGCCGACCTTTATCTTTCATATATTTCATGAGGACATACACACCCAGTAATACGCGCGATCGGAGTAGCACACACAGCTTGCAAAGATGAGTTTCGACCAAATTTTCGATCTCACAGCTGAAGTGCATTTTTTAATTTTTATAATAAACGCGCACACACCTCCATTGCTTAAGTCCAGTAGAGTCCCCTCCCCGGGGCGGGCTGAAATCAAGCTGGTTCCACCACTCCAAGTCCCCCAAAGCGACGCCACCAGTAGGGGGGAGGGCGCGATCAGAACGTCCTCTCCTTCCCAAGCCCTCCTCCTTATCCGCCAACGGCGATGCCGCCCTACCGCGTGGGGACCCACCGATCGCTCTCGGGGAACACGTTACGGTAGAAACAGGGGACATGAACATGCCGTCTCCGGCACCGTCAACGCCTTTTCCAGCTCTCCACGATTGCCTGTCGATAGGGGGGTGGTTGATGGGTGAGTGAGTGGGTGGGTGGGGGGGTGGGTGAGTGGGCGTCTTGCCGGCGTCATACTTGAATTTGAGGCACCCACGTGCACGCGCGGGCATCTCCCGCGGGTCCGGTTTCCCCACCCCCCCCTTTTGGCTAAAACAGGCGGGGGGGGGGATGCCCCCTATGACCCTTACTATTAGTAGTCTACATTCCACAGGCCGGTCGCAACGGCCATCGCACCATGGCTACCACAGATGAAAATGCTACTGGAATTTATATAATAACATCACAGGAGCCGGGGGGTTGATCCTCTTGACTGACCGCCCTCCAACACCAAAACCAGCATATCAAAGCCAAAAAGGCCTTGACGCGCACAAAAAAGGTCGGTCTCCCAAACGTAGTTAAGAGCTTGGTCGCTCGCAGAGGCAGTGAACCTGGGGAGCTCAGACCGGTCACCGGAACTGCCTGCTTGCGCTTGTACATGCTATACTGCAGTGATACATCGCGGTACGTAGTGCGGCACGATTTAGTGCGGTGAATATCGCTTGTCACGAGTCACGACCTCGTCCTATAAATAGAGAGTACCGCACTACAGTACAGTGGGGTCCCCCAATAAGACGGTATGAGTAAGGCGGCATCCCGATATAAGGCGGTCGAAATCACTTGGCGCGACTGGGGAATTGCACTCATATCCTGGAATGAATAAGGCGGCTTCCCTCAATAAGGCGGTCATATTGCTCGGGCACACCACGGCCTTACTGGGGGACCCTACTGTACCTCGGGATAGTTCGGGGTTCCACTTAAGTGCAGGTATTGCCGTCTGGCAAGGCACCGCACACCGCACTAATGAGGAATCACGACCGTACCTGACATATTGCCAACCATGTCAGGGGTCGTGGGCCGGAGGACCTAACAAAAGATCGCCGAACTGCCTCAATTGCTGGAAGTATCGGACTCGTACATGTTAGGTCGTTACTAGAGAATGGCACCGGGTAGCATTTTCGAACAACCGAAAACCGGATAGGGGGCGTTATTCTCAAAACCGAAAAAACAGTTGAACCCGTTCATGTTTGGCAGGTACTAAAATAAAGCCTTGAACACGTTGGAAACCACGGGTGATTTTTCGATTTTTCCTCGATTTGAACCTTGTTGGGTGCTCCCCAAGGGCGTATTTGGTTATGTTCGCTACCTTGATAGCCCACGCTGTCATGTTAAGATTCACGTTGTCCATTGCCGTAGGCTCGTTTTAGTGTAAATGGATGCCCTAAAAAAAAATACCATCAAACGAAACGCAACAAAAAACCCGGTTGTTTTTTTAATCAAGTAAGATCAAACGCCTGCGGGGCTTCCAAAATCCGCGGTTAACCGGTTACTTTTTATCCGGTGCCCATCTCTAGTCGTGACATTGGCTGTCATCCTGGTACCGTGACTGAGTTTTGTTTGGTGTTGTGTTCGTACCATCCTGTGTATGTTCTTCGCATTAAACCTTTAATTTTTATGATACACGAGACCTCCAGTGCCCGTGCCGATTCTTCACTCCAGAGAGACGCAAGCTCTGTGGTTGCAAACTTGAAATAGAAGACACAGGCATATATAATACTATGGTAGTGTGGACCGTTGTATCATACTGTATCATAAACGTTTTGGTACCTTTTCGTGACCACCGCCTATTTACGGGGATCCATAGTAAATAGGACCTGCTGTTCACACAAAAACCTATATGTTTCCACCTGTTTACTATCAATATTTCGTCCTATTTACTATGGTCCCCCGTAATAATAGAATACGGCAATGAGCTACAGGAGGTGGTCCCATTTAAGGGGCCATTATAGAGTGCGTCGGGCCGGCAGGGCCCCTTACATACCGACCTTCCTTCACAAAAATTGGACCCTTCTGAATGGGCCTAGTCCCTTAAAATGGACAGGGCCACCCATCTGGTACTTGGGGAACACATTACTACTAATATCAATAGTACACGTGTACCTGGTATAGACTACTGTAGCAATATAAGTGGCGGTTCTCAAGCGAGATACAGGGTAGTGGTCTCTTTTGAGGGACCTGGTGAGCCCCTTATAGATAGTCGCATATTAAGTGCTGCGTCCACTATAAGGGACGAGGTACTTCACAGTCAGTAAGGAAAAACGGCGGGAAAAAAATGAGCCCCTGTATATACCGCTCGTCCTTATCGCGGGGTCCCTTAAAAGGGGCCACATACTGATAAGAGATGTCGAACACGACAGTGGCAGGATCGCTAAAGTGCCTGAATTGCTGACGTGTCCCCTCACAAGATTGCTCAAGTGCCTGAGTTGCTCACATGATATTGTATGATATGATATATGTTTTCATGATGATATACCTGGTACCTGGTACATGGTGGTACCTGGTATTAAACAGGGGTACAGGCGTACCGTAAAACACGCAATATGTTGTTGTTGTTGTTGTTGTTGTTGCCGCTGTTGCCGGTTCTTGACCGCGGGTGTCCGTCGAAGGGCAAGGGTACCGTCAACCCACATTGTTTAAGTACAGGGGATATAGATACAGGCTTACCATACCGTATCAGTTACCCCTCCAAACAGAAATCCAGGAAGGCTTTTCACGGGCCGGGTCACTTCTCGCGGGTCGGGTCGATCGGGTCAGGGTGATCCGACCCGACCCGTGAGATTTGAAAGCCTCTTGACCCGACCCGACCCGACACTTGAGATTTGGAACACCTCCTGACCCGACCGGATTACACCCGCAAGATTAGGTAAACCTCCTGATCCGTGGAAAAGCAATACAAAAATAGAGCCCGCTGGGGCAGTACCATGAATACCAAGCGGTCCTTACACTTCCGTTTAGAGTATCACAGTATCACAGTGTGAACGACCACGAAACAAAAAACACCACCCAGGACAATTTTCCAAGCTGGTTTTGACGACAACGAGGAGAGCGCAAAGGTCGAACGCCACCGTTCATCCTTCTGAGGGGGCCTAGTACAGCAGTGACCCAAAAAAGACGGTTGCGGTTCTCGTCAGCTCGCCCGTCTACTGTAGCAAGAGCGGGCAGCAGTTCAAGCATCATCAATCTAAAGCCGGACGCGTAAAAAAATGAATAACAGCAACAGCCCCGTTTTTTATGTTGTATATCATATGTTTTGTGTAAAAAAGCGGAGAAGACGGTCCACGCGTGTCTCACAGCTCCCTGCATTGCAGCTCGGACATATCTCCTATATTCTCCATCCTCGATCTCACAGCTCGAGTGTTTTTATAGTTGTTTATAATATTCTCCAGCAGCCCGAGTTGATGGATACGTGTGACCGGTGTTGTAGTCGACAGTTTTTATAGACTGTTTTCCCCAAAGGTTAACCGATTAGACTACTGGTGAAAGGTTAACCGCGTACTCGTGAAGGTTAACCGACTAGACTACTACGGGGGACCGTAGTAAATACCATGGTAGGACCTACCGTACACACAAAAACCTACCTGGTATATATTTCCATACTTTTACTGACAAGATTTGGTCCTACCAGGTATTTACTATGCCCCCCCGTAGTACTGGTAAAAGGTTAGCCGACTAGTCTACTCGTCAAGATTAACCGAATACTCGAGCGCACAAAGTCTCGCAACACTCTCTCCCTCCGCCCGGAACGACCGGATCTTTTTTTAATCGCACATTGGCAGCCGTATTTTATTTGGTTAACCTTTTTTCCAGCAGCACAAAAAAAAATACCTTCCTACTTCACACGCGATGCGTCTTATATTGGTCAACACGTGCTTACTATTACAGGTAACCGTACTAAATAGAACAAAATATTGGTAGTTAAAACAGGTACATTATATAGGTTTTTGTTTCAAGTGTCATAAGTAAGTGCCAGCTCACCGCTCACAGCACACAGCACCACCAACCAGTTCACGCATCTATGGTACCAGCTGTACACACAGCAGTAGTACGACACTATTATTCGACAACAGAACGATATCCGTGCAGCCGTTCAAATAGGTTTTGTACTTGGTACATGAACAATTTTTTTAACAACATCGAGGATGTAAAACAGAATTGAGCAAACGATGTGAGCGCGAAGCGCGAAAAACATTGAGGTGCATAAAAAAAGTTGGGGGGCATAATTCTATAGAATCAGCCTTACGTCAGAAAAATATAGCCTGAATAAAAAAAGTGTAGCCTTAAATGGCACCTATTTCGTATGATTTGACATGCAAAAACATACGCATCTTGCTTTTTCAAATATCCTTAAAACCGCGAAAACGTTATTAGCCCTTAGAGTTGGGGCCTTGTTTTGAGGGGCGGGACTCTACGGCGCGTAGCGTTTCGTCATCCTGAATGCTCGTCGATTTGCAACGAATTTCGCCGATTCACACTAAACACTACCGGTATATCGCACTTCCGACCTGCTGTCAATTATGTAAGAAAAAGTCCCTTGCGGGATTCGACCCCACGACGCCGACCTGAATAGTTCAATGGCTTCAAGGCTATTGAACCACTACTATTACATAAGGACGCCGGCTAAACGATGGAATATACCGGGGAGACCTCAAGGAAAAATTAAATCCGTTACGTTCCTCTTTTCGAGGCACGCCAAAAATGTGTTCGAGTGGTACTGGCGGCTGTTTGCGGTTTAGGCTTCGCGGGACATCAAAATGTGCCCAGCGATAGTATATGACGGAGAGTTTTAATGCAAGACGGAAAACGATAGCCACACTTAATGGAGAATTTTTCTTGAAGCATCGTGTGCTTTTGGCGGTGTTGACTTTGGGGGGCATACATTCTGTCCCCGCCTTTTAACGCCCGTTATAAAGACTAATACATATATTACGGGGGAACGTACTGTAGTTAATAAGACCGAATATTGGTAGTAAAAATAGATAAATATTATATAGAATTTTGTGTTTACCGTAGGTCCTATTAACTGCGTTCCCCCGTAATAGTCACATTTTCCTCCCAACGCCCACTCTTAGTAGTATTGGCCACTAATATCGTTATCGGAGTCTTGGGGTTCGCTTCGTTGAGCGGGCGGAGTCAGACGCAGAAACCTTGTATTATATATCATACCTGGTATATACCAGTTATGTCGCCGACTGGTAAATTGCTGGCAAGGTACCACTCGTGCAGTCGAATATTAATAGTCGCGTGCGGAAACTCGCGGAGTTCTGCCTTCCTGGCGCGTTCGTGGCTCGACGTGTCGTCTTCTTTCAAAACATCACTGGCAAGTAAGCCAGTTTACAGCAGTTAATTTTTACTTAGCCACGCAACTATTAATACCTACTATGACTAGCCGAGAAGTTCAGCCAACTCGCAGCCATCTACCACTCACTCCACTAGAAATACGTACGAGTAGTACAGTTCAGGTATACAGCAGCCCTAACCCCGATTTAAGACCGTCACATGCAACATTGTTCTGAAGCTACAAATTGATCTGACGTTTATTAATATTAGTATGTGCAGTACTATGGCGGGGCATGCCGATTTTTGACCGCTCCTACGTCTCGAAGGCTCTTACCTTGAGTGCTATTAAACCGAAGTACCTACTGTCAGTACCTAAATAAAACAAGTGTTGTCCAAGAGCTCCTGAACGTTTGACGGACGCAACCGAAAACTGCCGTCTCCTGGCCTTCAGTACAGGACCTCTCGTAAGAAACAGAAAAAACTGACCAAAGCTGGATTTCTTGTTTGGGAGAGGGTGCATTCTACACTAACTTCAGTACAACGGCGCCCAGATTTCCTGCGTGCCTGTAAATATCAGCGCGTGCCACAACATGATACTTACTGCCAGAGGTTCAACAGTAATAGGACGACTCTACAAAAAGAGTATCGACCACTCAACTGGTCGAACTCACAGCTGACATATTTGATACCTGGTATACGATACAAACCAGCTGATACAAACAACAAGACGGTCAGCCTACTCACGTACGTATACAAGAGTGTGCGAGTATAGACTAATCGGTCAATATTACATCACTACTATATAGGTGTGAGTGTTAATAGGAGCCTTTAACTTTCTCCTAAAAGTGTTGAGGGTGGGTGATTAAGCCCCTTTTATCTTGCATACCTGGTAATAAATATCTCGAGAGAAGTTGTCTCCAACACCAGAGTGATTGGATGGAGCCTGTCCCGAGACCACGTTCTTGATTACGGCGATAAGATAACTCTTGATAAATGGCGATGAGTTAATGCGAGAACAACAACCTGCATCAACAACTCGAAAATCGTGTGTGTACTTCGACGCATGTGTTTTTGTAAAAAAGCAAATAAAAACACCTTAGGTGTGAGATTGAGAATTTCGGAGCTGGAATTTCGTCGCAACTCACCATTCCAATCTGTCGTAGTACATCGATCGCGCATGCTATGTGGTGTATGGTATGTCTACTACAGTAGTAATAATAATGAAAAAATAGCGAGTTATATACCAATTTGTCCGGAAATGTAATGACCATTTGACATGCATCTAAAATACACCACCAATCCTTACATTTTCCGGACAGAGTGTTACCAAACAGAATGGCTCCTCTCAGCTGTGAGATCGAAAAGTTCGTCGAAACTCTATGTTTGCGAGGCGCGTGTTTGGTATATTTCGTTACATTTTGCTGCGCTCGATGGTATCCAGTACGTGCTTACTCATTTCATTCGCTTATTTTTAATGTTCAGGATGCCTTCTACCTTGCTTCTGGGAGTCGTTGAAAGTTGACAGGAGGCAGGAGGCGAGACAAAAGATGGCAGGAGATCGCAGTTTGGTCGCTTGCTTGGTCGACCGACCGCCTCTCGACACTAAAACAATTATATTAAGGCCAAATGAGGCTCGACGAGCCCAAAATGATGACCTTCTCCCTACACATTCGATCTCAACGCAAAAAACACTTACGTCAGGACGTCACTACTACTGGAACCAACCGCATGGCAGTAAATACAGCAGTAGGGATCCGTCCCTCAGTAGTGCCGGTTGCCGCAGTAGTGTCGGTAAATTCGCTTGGCACATAGACTATGGGAATAACCTATAGTCGCATCGCAGTGTGCGGAGTAGTGCCGGTTGCCGCAGCAGTGCCGTCTTTTTTGGCGGGCACTGCCGGCACTACTGAGGGACTACTCTGTATCGTTTGAATGTAATATTCATACGACCTCAGACTGTCTTTTCGCGCACATTATACTGCTGTTTTCGTTGGACGTGACAAGTGTCCCCTTTGGGTTTCGTGTTTACATTACAGTAGTAAGGGCTGTCAACTGCCTGGGTTTGGCGGCAAACACCATGAATAGTTAGGTGGCGAGGCAAGCCGACCAACGAGTTTAGTATTTCTCGACGTAAAACACACTCCGAGTCAAGAACCACACCCGTTAGTCAGGTACGCATGATACATACAAAAAAAAAAAACAGAATCCCGACATCCACCACAAGGAACTTCAAAGCAATAACTGTAACGCCTATTAATAGCCAACATAAAACTCGTGGACACTCTTATCGTTCGACGACTCAAAGCCCTAGCCTACACCAGGTACTGTAGTCTATGCTTTTATAATGCATGTACTTCTGTTTTGACGCACGTGGCACATGTCTCTCGTTTACTTTTCGTGCGACACATAGCTCGCGAAACTGGCCGTCACCCTCGTAAAACCCGTCTTGATTTGTTTGTGGGTTGGTTTTCCTTACTTACCTTTCCTTTCGATCCCTTCAAGCCTTTTCGTGGCCACGGTCGAGATCACGGTAGCACTGAGCCGATGTGATCATGCCAGCAGGTTTGCTACAAAACGAAACATAAATACCCGCGAGCCAGCTGGCTGTAAGTGGTCACGAAGTATTCGAGTTCCAAGGGGTCTAGACTAAGAGGGTATGTATGATAGCTCCTATTGGTCGAACTTTGGAAAAGGGGTCTCCAGACAGCTGCTCCACTGTAGGATTGTAGGACTGTAGGTGGGAGCTCCAACGCACATCCACGCATCTGTCTGATGCTGTGCATGCAGTATCACCGTTTATTTCCGAGTTGGGAGAGCACGACATGTAGTCTACAGTGCGAGCTTCGAAAATCAACATATCCACTATTACCATTAACATACTATACCCAGATAGTGTTGGGTATCGTATCAAAGGTTCGACAAAGTATGTAAATAGCTGTATCGAAATATCATCATTTCGAGATATTGTATCGAATGCGTTCTATCGAAATATCGACTTTTCGACATAGATATGATACAGGCTGGGCCAGCCATAAAACGGGGAATCCTTCCTAAAGTCGAATCTCGTTAACCACTTCGAGTTAGAACTTG
>JBBMKB010093396.1:0-23083 GCA_037833945.1 Alaria marginata
TAAACCAAAAAAACGAAAACGGTACTATGGTGGTCTACCTCACGTAGTGTGAAGCGTGTTTCACAGCGTCGTCGCCATCCGACGCCAACCCCAAGAGCTTATCAGCAGCAACTGCGGCGCGGTTTATCCGGCTGGGCGGGGGGGGGTGGTACTCATTTCTTGCATAGCCGTAGTGATAGCACCATAGATCCTCGAATCCGTACAATGCGGGGACGGAGCACGACAGGTTTTCACCGAGCAGGCAGACATCGCGTGCACCAAGTACGAAGCGCCGTGAGGTGTCCGGCGAGTCGCATAAAGGGTGAGCTGTATACTATTAAGAACCCCACGTAGGGTGGACTTCCGCATCTTGTTCTTACCTTCTTTCATCTGGATAAAAAGCTTCGGATAAATTGAAATTGTTTCTGGTGTGGCCACTTCCAGAGACTCCAATTGGTATGCTTTGTAACTGCCTCGTGGGAGCCTAACAAGTTCATCCTGGGGGGGGGGTCTTTCGGGCACCGGCGATGCAATAACAAAATAGAAGTAGCGACCGAATCCGCGGCTCTCGCACCACGCCAGTGAAGCTCATCCCTGACGACGCAAACACTATTTAATACATAACAATTTGATACATTTACAGTAAAAGTAGTGTTTGCCAAAAGGTAACTTCGTAAATTTACACGATCAAGATTTTTCCCGAAGATATATAGGACTTTTATCCGAGGACGGCAAAAACGAAAGGTAAAGAATGTAGGAGTTCGTTGAACAAAATGTAGTACTTTTTATCTTTCTGTTTCATTGGCCTAATACGCACAGTGTATTCGCCCGACGAAGCACAAACCATCTTCCATCGCCAAGGCGAACAATCTGGTGCCTGCTGCATACTGTATCGATAAATCACAACAACAGCTGGGAGCACCCAGATTCAAGACGTGTAGCTAACGGATCGGGCTGATGACCGGCGTTCGAGTGTGCAGGCCAGCCGCAGAACCGGCAGCCCGCTCTAAAGACGGTGCCCTCACGCTCGCTTCGTTTGTTGGAGCCACGTCGTTTTGAAATGGCTACTCGAGATCGTGATCGTACCACTACACGCTGGTAGACCGTGGCACCATGACCTCTCGTTTAGCATTTCAAACCCAACACACAGCGATAGTAGCAGCAGCAGCCGTGTCGGTGGCGGGAGCGGCGCGGTGTGAGGCCGCCACGTTCGAAGTGTCGAGGAACAAGGTGTCCTCCGACCGGGCGCGCAGGCGCGATAGCGCGCGATGGCGCGCGTAAGCTAAGAACTTCAGCAAGCAACAGCAGCGGCAGCAGCACCTACATACCAAGGGAAGAACACTCGTACGAAATATGTCCTAGAATTGAGAATATCATTGGAAGCAGTTGCTGTTGCTGTTGCTGCTTGACTTATGTTGCTCAAACCGATGATGCCGCCGCTATAGCTTCCGCTAGCTGTGTCGCCGCTTGTTGCAGTGGGATGGCAGCGACGGTGCATCGGCTACCTCTGCCGCGGCCGTGTTGCTTGTCTGCCTCGCTACTCGTATGATGTTACAATACCTTATTTAGTTTGTATTTTTCCACTTTTTTCCTGTTGCCTTGTTGGCGTACATTCCCACTTCCCCTGCCAACGTTCCAGACGTCCTCTGCACGATTTTCTTTGCTGCCAATGGAAGCACACCGCAATCGTGATGGCGAGGAAATTCTGTTGTTTAAGCGGAAACAAAAATAGTTCCCGAAGAGCATTCTTTGCAAACACTCTATACACCCATTTCCGTGCCGAAGGGAGATGAAATAATGGCATCCCTCGTTTGAGAGGCATCACGGGTATAATCGTTTGTCGAAATTCTACGTACGCGTGAAGGGCCGAGGTATCCGCAAACGATATAACTTCCTCAACATACACTGTAGCTGTTGTGTTGCATCGAAAGTCGATGGCTCATACCGACCATGAGTCCAGTAGATAAGCACTAATGTACACTGGAATCAACACGCTGGACAGGCTTTCAGACCAGTGAGTATGGTGCAACTCAAACAAACAAAATCTACGCTGTTCGAGTCCTCCCATCATCCTGATTGATAAGTTTACTCAGCGTAACAACATGACCAAAATATATAGTTGACACACCTTACAGCCGCTACACTGTATGTTCCTCTAGGACGTACTAATCGCTGTCAAAATGAATTGCTAAACCCTCAAAAATGTGACGTCACCAACCTTTCTGCCACATAGAGTCTCTCCGCAATCAATGACGAACTGGTCACCTCTGACTGTTTGCTTGGAGTGCAAGGTGTAGCGGAGATGTAACGTGTAGTTTACTAAACATTTGTATTAATATGCCGAGTCCAGCTGGAAAGTTAAAAGGCTGGTAAATATGTCGATAAACAAGTCAGCCCACATCCGGTTTCCGCTCGTTTAGGGTAACAATTCTCAGAAGCGACGTTGTGTCACGGTTATAGCGCACGACCATATTGTGACGGTCATCAATTTTGAAGCTGTACTTCGTATTCAGTGAACATAAAACCTTTCACACGGACAACAGCGAGATGCAAGCCCGATGAACGGAGACATGCTACGATAGAGGTGCACGAGTTGATTTCTGAGCCTCCTCACGTGAGGAACTCTGTACTTAACCCATATAGACAGATTTCGTCTAAATCACACGTGCCACCCCATCAATACCCCCATGGCCTAGGTATACGAGCCATGCGTATTGCAAAACAATACTTATAATATCCCGACGTGTTTGGGTTGTGGAGCATGGTATTTATTACCTCTGCCGTAGCATACGTCGACGGTTTAATGGCTTATGAAGTTGAGGAAATACTGTGCGAGGTATGTCTGATAATCCAACCCTATAGAGGGTAGCTCCTTAGTTGAGGAGCCCTGTGAAGATTTAGCGCGTTGACTAAAGGACGTTAACGTTGTCGGAGTAGAAGTCAAGTGGTGCGGCACTATCGTTTGGCCTCGGAGAACAAAGTTACTCCTCGCCGTAAGAAAATACGGTGTGCCAGCTGTAGAACGCCTCTCACCTTAACAATTGTGCGGAATGTTCCTGAGTCGGGAGGTGCACGAGGGCCTATTTCCGTGAGCTCCTTCTCGAAGTTATATCCGTACCCCGGATGGAACGACCTTTGCTTCCATGGATCGCGGGTGAACACCAGAGTTGGCCCGCCCCTGCGGTTCTTGCCTATCTCATGGACGAAGAACTTCATCTGCTCGTCATTGAAGTTCGTTGACCTAGACTCTGAAGGACTGAGAGATACAAGGACTAAACATCAACATGAAAAGCGGCGCAGCTAACACGTTAGACATGCTATATTTGTTATTATAAATAGTTTAGGTGCAGCGTGTAGACAAACAACGGTGTACTGCCGATACGCCGGTGTGTTTGTAAAGAAGGGTCGATCTAGGAAGGAGTTCATGCGTCCGAGAATTCTGCCCAGGTATCAGGACAACAGAAAGTGCAAATTCGCGACAAACGTGAATTGATTCGCCAAAACGATATATTTGTCAGCGAGCGATCGAGAAGGCCGAATGTGACTTAGTATTCGCGGTGAAATATTCAAACATAAGACACGTTTTTGTAGCCTGCGTGCAGTATTGTTGACTTAGATGCGTTATTTCCTACTACCACCTAATCCCTTGGATAACTCGTAGAAACCCCTCTGATGCTTTTTACGCTTTGTTTACCGTCGTCACTGCAGTATATCCACTTGTTTGCTCCATTGCCCCTCTTGCAGCACTCATCTCAGGATGTACTGGTCCCGACGCGCTGCAACGACACCTGCATGGCGAATCGCTTTTGACACGATCACAATCGGTTGCCAAACCCAATGCGCTGTATGAGGACTGGGAGACCGCACACATTCTGGTGGAGACCTCTTTGACACAGTAGTCAAACAAAGACATGTTTATACATTCATCCGTGGCGTCCAGTCGTTGAAAACACGGCACACCTGGTGTTTTTACCGGGAACCCCGTGGTCCGATACACCCACTTGTTACCTTACGCTACTTGTTCGTTACGTTTAAAATACCTAACCCACAAACAGCCATGCTTTTGCATAGAAAACATCCGAGTACAGAATTGCATACCAGACACATTTTGATCGTTTTTTTTTGTCACATACGCCGAACAGAATTTCAGAGGCCATTGCACCCACTTATGTGAAAAACAATTGAAAATCGGGCAAATCGGGGTTCCTGCCACAGAGACCCACGTACCTATCATAGGAAACATATTTTCTTCGGTATTTGCCTATTTATTTTTCATTCTGCATTTGAGAAATAGCAGTGTTTCTTGTTTCCCCTTGCGCAAAGCAATGGTATTTGTATGAACACAGCGCTAACGTATCAATATTGGTGCATTATTATTGGAAACATAACACAGCATGATCTAACCCATTTCCCGATGCACTGTATTGAACAATGTGACTCATTCTGAACTAAAAGTACATAAACGCAAGGCTGACACGCACGAGGCAGAAGGCAAAATCAACTACAGAGACTGCGGAAAGGCCAAGAGCCGACGCCGGACTTCGATGTCCAAACCAAATGGCTGGCAATTAATGGCCACGGTAGAGGGGGTACCCCCTTTTTCACGATCGGGCTCGAGCCGCTCTTTAAAGTGAGTCTGTACCTCAATAAAAACAACATGTTAATCCGTTCGTTTGGTAGAGCGTAGCGAACCGTTCCACGTGGGTTTTATATCGATGCATGAATCGGTAAAAATCATAAATCCGCACAGAGCCAGGAGGTTTACTCGAGAGAGTGGCCCTTAGCCAATGCAAAACCGAATCCCAAAAGGACCCCCATACCATCACCTTGGTCGGTCCGCAACGGCCGATGACGGAAAACACCCACATCGAAACCCTACGTCTCTGCGCGCTGTCACTGCTGTAATATTGCGACTGTCATATGCTATGGGCATTTCTAACGGAGCGTTGGTTGCAAAACAGCTCCAACATCAACCTATCCGGTTCTGTATTTTATCCTTTTAAAGTACATGCCAAGCAAAGTGGTAAACGTGTAACTCTGGCAACGTGCGAGCAACGATCACAGCTTAAGTTCAAACAGTTATAGCATTGTTTGACTAATCCGTTCGGAAAACAAGACTATCAAACGGGCCAATGTTGCAATTGTTCAACACAAATTACTTCGAACATAATGGCCTCTTCATGTCTCATCACCTTACGTCGGGGCTGCCGCAGAACTGGAGAAGGTTGCGAAGGGTGTTTCGCGCGGTAATGATGTCGATAGTGTCCATGTTGAGGTCGGGCGAGCACACCTTGAGAGAGCTGAACAGTGGCTCTAAGGCGCTGAACGGGTGCATTTGGTCTCCGATCTTGCCGGCCAACGGGTCGTCATATTATTTCTTCAACGTGAACGTCCGACCCCTGGGTGAGACGAACACTGGAGCTGCGCCAGGGACGATGATGCGAGGGCTTCCGCTCTTCGAGGTTGAGCTCCAGTTGTAGGAGGCGATTACCTTGGCTTCCGACGGAAGAACGACCTTGTCGCCATTCACCTATATATCATGTAATCATATGGAAATAGTATGATGAAGTTGTAGAAGTAAGTGGAAAGCGCTTCAACGAGCATTTGTTTAGTACATATTACAACAGGAACTTTAGCCAATCACTCGGGTGTGGTGTTCACGCTCTGTATGTTTTTTGGAACAGGACTAAACGTCATGATCGTGATCATATGAATCACAATCACCATCACCATTAACATCATCGTTTTCATCATCATCATCATCAGCATTGTCATCATAGTTGTCATTATCATCGTTGTCATCATCATCGTTGTCATCTTCATCACGATCGTCAGCAGCATGTTCAACAGTATCACCATGATCAGCTTTATTGTCATCATCATCCCCATCTTCAGCGGGCATTATCATCGTTCTTTTTCATGATCGAAGAAAACGTCGTTTTCGATTGTCGATGCTTTATTTATTCGGGTCGAACCCTAGTTGTATAAGGCCACAATTTTGACTGCACGTGGAATAATGTGTTTTGTTGCCGTACACCCAAACTAGTCAAAACGGTACAGCGTGAGTTGCGGGTGTAAACATATGTTAAAACATATGTTAAACCCAGTCCGTGTCCACAAACTTGGCCACGTGTTTTAGAACCTCTCTGTGACATAGAAACAGAGTGGACAGTCGGTGTACCGATTATGTGGTAGAGTAGAACGGGTTAATACTAACCAACCATATACACAAATAATGTGTTTTGTCCAAGATCAATAATCCCGTCTTGCAAAACAAGAACAACACCGTATGTAATACCCCTAAGTGCCGCTTCCCCTCGCCAAAATATGCGGCCCATGATTCGTTTTTTTTGATTATCGACACTTCATGTAGAAGAGCTAAAAATCGGCGAGCAAATATTTCTCTTGGCTGAGTTCTATATATACTTCGAGGTATTTCTTTCGCGTCCGACTTCAACTTTTATTGACCTATCATTGTGTATTTGGTGTGATCGTCAGACTTTTGAGAGGTGAGGGTGGGCGTTACTGTTGGTCAAGGCCCCAGGCGGCAAACACACGCAAGTGTTATTTTCGCGATGGAATCATTCGACGGTAAGGGTGTTGCACACGTTTTCCAGCTTCTACCTTAAGGGCCTTCATCACTTACCCGAAACATGACTTCGAAGACATTTGTTCGCGCAATCCGATCAACGTCCCTGGGCGTTAGTTCTAACACATATATACTGCGAAAACCAGGTAGTTCCTCAATTGAGAAGCTCAACCGTCATAATCGTTTGCCCCCCGAAGTAAAACGCCTATCGTGTGATGAGTCAATAATCACACGCTTACCTGAACGTCCCCAACAGTGATGCCTCGGTGGTTAGCCGTGGGAGATTTAGCCGAGACCCGTTTCTGGGGGATCACATAGCGACCAGTCGTCCGCCGTTCAGCCATAGTGACTGTATCCGCGGTGTCTATTCTCGGTTGTCGCTTGTTATCTCTGCATTATCAAAGGCACGAATAACGATGTGGCGGTGGCAAATACTATGATGAGCCAACATATCTGACGGAGCCAGAAGAGACCACAGTCATTGTTTCGTTAACTAGAAATATCTGGAGTTCGGAAAGCATTGGTGATGATGGTAAAATTCGGTCCCGAGTATATCGACCGAAAATTGGTTAAACAAGAACGTAAAAAACTAGAACCATTCAAACAGCGGTAGTTGCGTTTTCTGGACGGTCTGAATCCCATAGATACATATACGGTTATGTTTACATACCGAGGTACATGCATTAAAACATAAGCTAGCATGCTAAAGATGAACGTCCAAAATTCCATTATTTACGCTTGATATATACCCGGTACTCTCAAACGTCACATACTGGGGACTGTACTGACCCTCATGACCAGGGGAGAAGGGTGACATAGTAAATAAATAAATTGAAGTGCTAGGGCTGGGGCTAGCGGTTAAGATGCGTTTCCGGGAGGCATAGGCCCTGGAAAACGCCAGTTAGGCGTTTTGAAACAAAAGGGGTTCAGTTTTTGATCTGAACAATCAAAATATACTCTAAGCCATATCTGATGATTTGTTTGCGCAAACGTTGGAATAACTCATATAGCAGGAGTAACATAACGCCAGACGGTCGTTGTCTGCTTAGTGGTGTGGTGCAGTGGCGGCGACCGATTTTTCACGTTTGATATGGGATAAACTGAACACCCGGTGTGCCGCCTTTGAAACGTCACTAACTGTGGGCTTGAACGGGCAATGGATGCAGTAGATGGCGACGCCGTAAACCCGTTTGCCATCCCCTTCGAAGGGCAAGACAGTAGTCGTAGGCGAGGTAGGCAAGCGTGGTCGGAGCCAACGGCTAAGGTAGAACCGTAGGGGTTGCATCTGCTGCTGTGAACGTGTAGGTTGGGGAGAAAGTGTTGGTGGAAGGTTGGTGGAGGGCGTGGGAGAGGGGGGAAGCTCGAGTAGGATGTTTCTGCTTTGTTGCAGTTATCTAAGGAACTCCTCTTGGTGAGCTTTGAGTGCCGCGCGTCTGTAACGCGTGTCTCCCGTCAAAGAGGAGTCAAGAGCCACATCCTCCGGACCCCGTGAGGTAGTTATGCGGTCTGACAAGGCCTACCGTTGGATGGTTCCCTGTTCGTCAACTAGAGGGCCCACGCTGTGGGTGTGAGCTGAAGAGATGTCCAGGTCACCCAAAAGAGTGTCGACGTCGTGCACTGCTTTCCGTGAGTCGTATGTGCGGGTGGCCTTTGTGGCACACCTTGCAGCGGGAGCACCGCGAGTGTCGTCCATGTTGGAAGCAATGAAGGTTATGGTGGGGTCGGAATTGGAGTTGGGGCAACCCTTGCACGGGAATAGAGGCAGGGTGGGGGATGATGGGGTTAGAGCAACCTTAGCATGGGAGTAAAAGTGGGTAGGGGAGGGAGCGGAAAGTGTTGTCAACGGTTCCCGTTATTTCGTCGGTGCAGGAGAAGAGGAAATCCGTGCTCGGACGCTACAAGGGTGGCTACAGTCACCATAGTACCACTCTAAAAATGAAACAAAATAGAAAATATGGACGGTGAGGGGGGTTGTGCGCTACCGGTTGGCGACCGACCAGGAAGTGTTGTGTGAAGATCCTTGACCAGACGTAACATGTTTAACTGTTGATAGATAGCAACAAAGTTGTGCAGTATTCCGTCGGTTGTACAACTTATATGTGAGGGACAAGTAAACAACGTTTGTATGGGCGGTGCTTTACTGGAAACGACCATGCTAACACAACCGTAGGGAGGTACATGACGATCAGGGGCCGAAAAAACCACAATTGCAGCATGCCGGCACTATGATGGTGGTCATCAGGCGAATTATAAAAAAAAACGTGATTACCCATGAAATTTGGGCAGCATCCTGATGCCGAACAACGTGCCTGCAACATCATGTTAGGTCTTTGTTTTGTTACTTTGAACTCACTATACACAACTTAAACAAAAGAAAACCAATGAAGACAAACAAAAAAACATGATTTACTATGTTCCGTGCAGTTTGTTTTTCCACAGTTTTCCCCAGCACAAAGGAACATGTTTCTCCGGGTACCGATACCCGATCGAAATTTCAAAAGTACCTCTAAAAACGCTTTTTCTTCCGCGCAGGTGTATCTGGAAATAAAAAAATGGCGAGTATTCTGTGCATCTTTATTTCTAAAAAATCAGGAATAAGTGTTTTTCAATGGGATGGACGGTGTACGTTTCGTAACACTATTTTGAAAACTGATTCCGGTAGCCCCCGGGATTCTTAAGGCCGTAACTGCTCCGATTTTATAGCAAACAAAAACGAACACGAAACAGGCAGAAAACTGAACCCGGGACGTCATGGAAAATTTAATGGGAAACTTTTCCCATCGAACAGAAATTGAAATAGAGGTCACCAAATGATTCCTTTCGGCGATTCGCAGACTTCAATTTTTGTTTTTTAACTGGAAGCAAACTTCGTTAGATATTTGTGGTTTCGTGAAAAGAGGGCTATTTTGGCGCGCGTTTTGCCTTGACAAGCTGTAACTTACTTGGTTTTAGTGTAAGTGATTTTTTTTTTGGTCAAAAGAGTATACATCCGCTCAGCCCTGGTGATCACGGCTGTGGTCGTATTGTCTTGCAATTCGTGGTACTTCGATTCGTGGTACTTCGAAAGTTATTTGCCGAACATTCACTCTACAAACTGTATTGCACGGACCATACAAATTCCTGTCAAGTTATAATTGAAAATTTAACTAAACAAACTAAAACAAACTCGGCAATTATAACTGCACGCGTGACAGGCAGTGCGTTATTCATTTGGGCATTATGCAGATATGTTTTTCAAAGTCGCACAGATGCACGGGCGACAGTTACTACGTAAGGCCGGTGTGTTTTTGAACGTCGCGCAGATGCACAAGCGGCAGTCACTCACTGCGTTTTTCATTTGAGCATACGATAGTGCCGGTATGTTTTCCCACGTATTACTGATGCACGGGCGGCAGTCATAAAAAATACCCGAACCAAAAGAAAAGGAGAAAAGCTACACACAAGCATACGAACGAAAAAACATATATCTAGGGAGAGCGGGGCAACCCAGCAATTTTTTTTCTCTCAGCATGGCAAACAGGACCCTGCAGCTGCAATAAGCGCTTCGAACGAATGAGGTGAGGCAGCATTCATGCGCGACAAACCAATCTCCTGGGCAACCATAACAGGTAGGCGTGGCAAGAAGAGTGATTTCCCTCGCGCGCACTCACCCACAATGTATAAATAGCAGGTCTAGGGCGGAGCTTGCTCGCAGGCACAGAAATCAAAATGACATCATCGTACGAAGTTACAAGAGCAAGGGAAGCCTATACCTGTACCGATAATAATATCGAAAACATTATCTGAAAAGGATTCGTGTGCCAAACTCTTGGCCACGAGTGCAAACAGCAGTTACTTTGTTTAAGGTACTCTATAATTGTGTTATTGTAGCTTGCTTCTGAGGTTTCATGGTCGATGTCGTTGCAACTGAAGCTCCCGTTCTGATAACGGAGAAACATTGCGGTTAACTATGAGTATGGCGTTTGTTGATTATAATGCTTCCTACACACCAGTTAGAACATTACTAGGTATACAAAACTATTCTTGTATTCATACACCGTATCCTATTTCATATATGATATACGTTTGTGAGCTCGTCATATCTGCTCGCCTTATGATCTGTTCTTGTTTTTGCTTTGGCACGCCGTGCTCGCCCAGTTCCCCCATCCGAGATCTCGCAAGAAACGTTTAAAAATCAAGACTGTAAAAAAATCGGAAATACATAGATGAACAAAACTCCGGGCACGGTAGTCAGCAACATAAAGCGGCTCCGGCTACCTCGAAAAGAGGGGGTGGTCGAGGCAAGACGGTCGCAGCTACCAGGTATAAGACATGCGCGTAGTGTACTATACTCAGACCGATGAGCTATCGATTGCGTTGAATGCATACTTCGTAATACTTTAGAGGAACATTTACTTGACGTGTTTGGTGAACAATTGTAGACAGCAAAGGGATTCACATTTCCTTCCAAAGGTCTTCAGTCTAAACGGAGCAAAACATTGTGGAGAAAGGGCCTCGTCTTCAGGATGTGTAACGTACCAGGCCAGGCGGTCGTACTGACGTTTCTTCTGTCTCGACGGTACACGCCTCTACAGATTTAACCGCGCGAGGATATATTGGCGACCTGCCTGTGTTCCCCAAAATCGACTAAAACGTGGCTGGTAACCATGACCCCTATTACTATGACATAGGAGTAGCAGGAACGTACGAATAAACGAGCGAACACGGACAGGAAAATCGTGAAATAAAGTATGCCCACAATCGATGATAATGCTGCGCGCCCTGGTAGGATGACATATTCGCATATTGTGCGCCGCTCTGCTGGATTGCAGGTGTGGGCAGGGTCGAGTTTTGCCAGTCTTGAGGCTGGCGTGGAAGTCGTACTAACACCCACTCGAGTAGAAGTGGAGTTTACGGCTCGACAAAACACGCTATGGAAAACAAAGCGCACTCGTCTTGGAAAATATGCGCCGTTCGGGAATGTTTGCAACTGACGCGGGTACCTCCAAGGCGAGGATAGAAGAGCAACTTCCATATTGACTACCGGCAATAGACCACTGACATGGTTGGCTCTGTATCCTCATCCTTAATGGAATTCGAAAGAGTGTAAAGGCGCAAAGAAACAACCCAAACAATATTATGGTGGCGTTGCACATCATAAACGAGGATAGCACGCGATCCCAATAAGGCGACTAAAATGGATGGCCCTAAATGTGACGCCTTTATCGCAAGCTTGGTCTTCACCGCCAGCAAATTTCAACAAGTACCCGACGCAACGTCGACCAGGGCCTGCTTGGCAGCATTTGAGTAGTACAAGCTACTGTAGTACAAGCAGCGCCTGGCAGAGACCGACCAAGCTCTTTGATAGCACAAACGTTGAATTGCGAGTTATACTGCTCGTTTATCTTGTTTCCGTACTGATAATAGAACATGCTGACCCAAACCTATATACCGAAACATCCTGTTCGCCTTTAGCACAGACCAAACAGTGATGCGGGAGTTACAATTCAGATTGTTTGTTTTTTTGAGGTCTCACAGACTTTCGCGCGTCACTTATAACAAGGTTGTTAGGCACGATCTACGCAGCAGAGGACTTACGGTTCAGGCTGTGAACAGTAGTAGTATTGGATATCGTTTCACAAACGACTTCGATACGATATCGGGCGCGAAGCGGGGGCCGTTGGGGGCGCCGCCGCAGTCAAAATGAATGGGTCATTTTCGCTTCATTTCCCATCAAAGTATGTTATAAAAAGAGCCACTACACCCGGCTGTGTTGAATGTGTTTAACGAACCTTTTTTTTATGTGCGGGTGTGCGGGCAAAATAAAATTATAATGTGTTGAGATTGTTTTGGATGCTTACGTTTCAGTTCCATGTCAGTGTGGTTTGCCTGCCGGCACCACAACCACTTCAGGGCACGCAGTGCACACGGGCCGCTTGTGAGGATCTTTAGAACAGCCCCTCCGTCCATAGAAAGGATCGCCCTCCCACGTTCTTCATGCACGTCTTCATGTCTACGGTCGTGGTGGTGGTGAGATCTATCGTGACCATGTCATTGCTTACGGCAAAGGCAGCCGCTCCTCCCGTGGACGAGATATTCATGAAATATTAAGCTGGTATGAGGTTGCGTTTGTGGTGCGGTGTTC
This sequence comes from Alaria marginata, assembly GCA_037833945.1. Lineage (NCBI taxonomy): Eukaryota > Phaeophyceae > Laminariales > Alariaceae > Alaria > Alaria marginata. Next base: position 12,693 of record JBBMKB010093396.1, read on the forward strand.
TTTGTCCGTTGAAATGCGCTGTACGCTGTGTGTGCACGTGCACCCGTGCTGCCGTATTACCATGGTACACCCTTTTGTACACCTTCGGGGGGTGCTTCTTGGGTGATTTTATCGAACTATCGTATCGTATCGAAAAGCCTACATCCTGACGATACTCTATACGATACGATATTCCGATACGATATGTTGGTACTTTCGATACGATGTCCAACACTAGTGCCCAGTGCCCAGTATCCCACACACTGTTGTACTGGAGATTCGTACACTACAGGCCTTCTTTATTAATGCATATTCTCGGGTAACAGATGGAAATCCGCGTATGAATTTCGGTATTTACGTCGTATGAGTTTAGTGTGGCCGAAGAGTTTGCCCCCCCCCAACAAACCGCAAATGTTGTTGTGTTTTTGGACAAATATCTAAGGCTAGGGTCAAGGTCGGAGTTATTCATTGTTTAGGGGTTCGGATCGCCAGCAGTGTCACGGGCAGGGTGCGGGCTATATATTTTACAATACAGTAGTGCGGCCTATAAAATGCGGTTCGAATAAGGCGGTCACCCGATATAGGGCGGTCGAAATCGGTTGGCACGACTTAAGTCTGAGTACATCTGTCTATACGAATAGGGCGGCCTCTCGGTTTAAGGCGGCCGAAATCCAATTTCCACTATATATAATACCGCCTTATTTAGGCCCTACTACTGTTGTAGCAGACAGACTAGAGGGCCGACTTCGGGTATGGGCAGAGCCGTGCAGGGACCTAGACTAAACATATTGGAGAGATAACGTATGTTCGAGCTTTTTTATCGAGGATGGTGAAGGACATTCCGTTTATCAAACACGAAACCAACCCTGAAACTAACATGTCGGCTTCCTATCACAAGGCCGCCAATCGCTACTGCTGTACATGCTGTTCGCATATCGGCGAGTGCTGTGTGTATTATACTGGTAGCGGGTTTTGGCCACAACAGTCCTGATCTACAGGGACCCCGACATGAGAGAACCATGCTACGTAGTATCGTTCGAACCTGCGTTTCGTGTTTCGCCGGTGTCCCCGGTGATTCAATAGAATACCGCTTAACTATTGAGGTCAGCCCCGGACGGTATTATTTGTTAAAAATCGACAGGTAAGAAAGCTCGAGCGCCCGAGTTAACGAAATTTAATGCAATCGACGAGCAATAATACAGTCGACTAGTGGGTATTATGAACCCTACTATGATGTGTGTGTATGCTTATTCACATAAAAATTATATTATTTCCCATACAACACACGTCCAGCACAACGAGTGTCCGTGCCGATGCCCTCTTCTCGGGAGACAAGCTTCATAGTCACAAACTTTAAAACCGATATTCATATCTGAAATGCAGGTGATTTGGTCATCCAATGTCGAACGCAACGAATGCTCCCCAGGGTGCAACATAGACAAACCAGCAAACCAGACTACTTTCAAATAAGTAATGGCATATTAATAAGCAGAAATAACGAAAATAAGATGGAGCAAACACATGGACATAAATCGAAATGAACTACAATGGAACGCAGGGAAGGGTGGGCGGGAAACTGAAACATGGAGTTGGACAAGACAGCAACATATATAGCTGTTATGCAAAAAACGTATAGCCAGCACTAGCACAGCAACCAAATATACAACAACACTCAACCAGAGTCGTTCGTAGCAACGCTACGGGTTAAAATAAAGCAGGAGGAGCGTTTTCGGCCTGTTTTGTTGCCTGCTTTGTGTTCATGACAACAGGGGTTCCCTAACCGTCACGCTCGCCCCCTGTACACAAAACGACACAAACCAACCAAACAATCAGCCCGAGCAAAACCACACGAACTACGCAGATGCTACCCCAAGCCCATGGTCGGGGCTGCACCCTACTGAGTTTCGAACACAACCACTGCGCTACAGGGTTACCGGTATGAGCGTTGTTGGTTGATATATTGTTCTGCATACTTTTGCTAACGAAGAGGGTGTCGACACGCTCATCAGCATGTATGCTCGATACAAAGGAAGGCACGTGCTGGGGAGGGAAAAAGGGAAAATACCTGTAGCCTCGGCTGGTCCAGTTGATCGATGGGGGGGAACTATCTTCCGTGTTTTTCTGATACGCGAAACTGATATTTCGATTTATTTTTGTTCTTGTAAAGTACATATATACTTGAAACGATTGGACTGTTCGTCGCGTTGCACATCGCACTTGTCGTGAAGCCAGTTGTGGGTGAGAAATAGAGCCCCTCAATGGCGACCCTTATACAAACAGACCATTTGGCGACTAGCAATATGATCCACCGCTTACCGAAAACATGCCCTCGACACATGTCGTAAGATGTGGCCCAAATCCACGAAACAGGAGTAATGTTTTTCTTGTGTCGTCATGCGAATGCTAGCTTCCGTACGTCGTACATCTGACATACTATCTCCAGCAGGCCCGTCCAAGGGCGCCACGGGTGGGGAAACCTAATCGGCCGTAAGTGGAGGCTTCCCCGTACTCAACACCCTGTTCGGGTTCTGATAGCTGATGTTGGCCATACCAGGATACATTGTCGTGGCTAGAGCTATATTAAAGGCCTGCACCCGCAGCGTACTTTTGTTTATATCCAAACATTATTGTTTATGTCAACCCTTCCACGCAAACACTCTAGATGCGAAAAAAGTACTGTACAAATACAAGGTATCGCCATGACTGGCGTTGACAATCCCATCGTCGTCACTAGAGTCCATGCCGGGCGCGGTCGGCCGGCCCTAGCGACATGTGTTAAGAATTTGACAATCAAGAACTTCAGGCTGATTTTATATGATATTTTAGAGTTTACAGCTAAGCATTTGTGCTCAGCAAGGTCGCGAGTCTAAATCCTATACAATAGTCTTTAAGAGCCTGTGCTCAACTTTGATATCACAATAGGCCGCGAGCCTCAGCCAAAATGGAAGATTCTTAACTGCTGTCGCGTACTGTACGAGGTTCTCGGAAATCAGAAGTTTTCCGAACTACTTTAGGTTTGGAACCACCCACGGATGTCAGATACTGCATACCTGGTATTCAATATTGACCTTAGTTCGGCTGTGCGGAACGATCCCCACTTGAACTCGAAGTACAGCTGTAGTTTGTGTATACCTTACCTCGCCCTAGACAACAGTAGTTGGTACAGCAGTGTACCAAGGACATTGCACCACGAGTCTTAGGCTTCTGCGAAACACGTGCTGCTCTTCAGTCTTGTGTTAATTGGTCGGAGTTATTTTGTCTCGATCGACGATCAATATTTTATACACACAATTCAAATCCGTCAGCTGTAATAATAGTAGTCAGACAAATGTGTGTCAGCACTGAAAATAACATGCAGTACAACGGCATGGCCCTGGGACTATATGGAAGGTCATGGGAGCACAAATAACAACACTACGAAGCCCATGACGCCCAATAAACAGTGAACAGCGTCGCACGGTACGGTACATATGCATTTTGCATTGTCTCACGTTTCTCACTGTAGGCGCTCTCTTAATCTATTAATATTACGGGGGAACGTAGTTAATAGGACCAAATATTGTCAGTAAAAATAAATAAATATATAAGTTTATGTTTCTACCGTAGGTCCTATTAACTTCGTTTCCCCGTACTAGCTCAAACACAATGTTGAGATCAAACGTAAGTGCAACCTGCCGATTATTCTTGCGGCCTAGGTATCCACGAACAATCTAACAAAACAAGGATCAGCTTCCGACGATATCGCTGTTATACAGAAATAATGTTGCTAAAAAAATGTTACCTCTATCAGCTGCCTCTGTCGAAACACGTGTCCGACGGGACGGCATGAGTGGGGGTACCCCGCTGCCCTTACCAGCAGAGGAAAAGCCAGAGAGCGGGTTTTGCAAACGATGTCGATCCAAATAAACACGAATCACACAAGGAACGACTCACCTCCCTGCGACCGGTTCTGTGTATGCGTCTGGTGGCGCGCCTGATGACGCTGGGGGTGCTGGTCTCGCCCAGTGCGGTGATCGAAAAATGCGCTATTGCTGTTGTGTGCATGCACGTATGGCAGGATTTATGTGGGGAGAAAGGCGCTGCTGTCGTGTTGTGCGTTGTGTCTGATGGGGGTCACCGGGCCAGGACCGGGATAACATTGATGTTCCAGAATATATGTTTCAATACCACGCGACCCGGTTTGAAACTGCAAATCAAGCCCATCAAACCCGCATTGTACATGTACATTCATGCATCATGGACTCCTGGTTCCAGTGTCTCCAGAAACGTTCGGCGAGTGTTCGTGTGCGATGCGTTTTACATAACCGACCTTCCCACCATATGAGATTCAGCTCTCCCGTGTATGCGTATGCGCCGAATCCAACACTCTAAAGAGGTACTGATACTACTCCATCTATGTGAATATAAAATTCAAGGCAATGAAGCAAGTGGCCCCTTTCAAGAGACCTAGGAAGGGCCTGCGGGGTTCCTTTTACGCCAGCGGTCTTGACGCGACGATTGCACTCCTTATGCGACCCAGGTAAATTGTCGTTATCCCGGCCTTGGCAAGGGATTCCAAATGCCTTGCCGAAAGGGCGCCATTCATATTAAAGTGTGAAGGATAGCACGGTGGTGGTGTGTCTCTCTGCTGTGTATAGTTGGATGATTCGCTGTAGTCGCCAGGCGACACATACTGCCCAGGGCGTAGAATACATCACTGGTATATTCGGGTCGATTGCATCGTGTTATTTATTTAGTTTGGTTGTCAATAGTATTTTCTTTCGTTTCGCAATGTTTTTCGCCATTCTTTGTCTCTAGAATTGGTCACGGCGACAGCGATGTCGGCGACCTCGAACATCGCAGGGCAGTCTTCGGGAAAGAATACCGAGGGAATATTCGCTCTTTATTTTGAAGGGGACTAGCTATAGTTGATTCCTGCTCCCGTGCAATACTTGTTCCCGAGGTCAATCCCAAACACGCTTCCAAGCAATCTCGATTATCGTTCCCATCCAAATCGTCTACGGGAAAAATATTGTTTCCCATTCCCATCAATACGATTCCCCTGAAAATGTCTAGTATCCCGTGGCTCTTTCGTTCCCGGACAAGAAAATCTTGTTAAAATAAAATGGTCCCCATTACCGTCAAAATGAGGATTGTCGAAAATATGCTTTGGTCGCGGAGGCGGTAAGCGCGCACGTGGTGAGGTCTGAAGGTAGGTACTTGGAAATGTCGTGGACGTCGTCGGGGCTCCGGCAAGGTTTACCTCGCTCGACGAAGACCCGGCGGTTGGATTCCCGTCCCGGTAGGTTTTTGGGAAGGTCGAGGAAGATGAGCTTGCGTTGGAGTGGGCAGTTGTTGGGGGTGTCGGAGCCAGGGCGTCGGGCCGACGGTAGGGATCTTGTAGGGGCCGTTCCAGTTCAAGGAGAGCTTCGTCTTCAGCACGATCGCGTCGGTGTCCTTTCTGGCGCTTTGGCGGATGGTGGAGGCGGAGTTGCAGATCCAGGCCCAGCCGCCTACAGTGAAAGGTGGAGACCGCAGGAGGGAGGCCAAAATGGGGACGTTTCGCAAGTGCAGACGCGCGCCGGCGATCGCGTAGAGTTCGCGGACGATGAGGTAGGCACGTTGATGTCGGTCGGTGGCGAGGTTGATGTAGGCCAGGTGGTCGCGCTTCAAGCTCTGGTGCCCGCCGATATCCGGAGTTTCGAAAACCGAAAGCGGGATTTCGGGGAGGCGGCTAAGGTGGACCTCGTTGGGGGCAAGCCCTCTGGCGGCGTTGACGGAGTTGTTGTAGGCCGACGCGACGTGCGGCAGGTGTAGGTTCCAGTCGGTTGGCTGTTCAATGACGACCATAGAGAGCATCTCGGCCAACAAGCGGTTGACGAGCTCGACGACGCTGTTCACGGAGGGGTGGTAAGCGCTGGTGTTGATCTTGTTGAAGCGGAGTCGGGCGTAGATGGCGCGAGAAAGCTTGGAGAAACACTGTTGGCCGTTGTCGGAGACGAGCGTCACGGGGCACCCCCAAAGGGTGGTGCACTGGTCGATGAGGATGTCGGCGGTGCCTATGTCTGTGAAGTTTGCTGTCGTTACTGCGTACCTGTCGGCACGGCGGTTAAGGCAGTCGGTAAAGAGGACGATGTAAAGGTTGCCTCGCGGGGTGAGTGGCAGTGGGCCGAACTAGTCGACGCTCACGGTGACGCTGGGGATGTTAGGCAAAGGCATGGAAAGTGTAGGCCAGCGAAGTGTTTGGGGTGAAGTTATCCGCGCTTGGCATTTGAGGCATCGGCGGATCCACCAGTGGCCGGAGATGTCTATACCGATCCACCAGAAAAAACGCGCAAGCAAGCGAAATGTTCTCGTCACTCCCAAATGGTAGGAGGTGACCGCGTGGCATGTGTGTAGTACCCAGGGACGCATCAGCATCGGCACGTAGACGCGTGGGGCTGTAGTGGCGCAGGGGGGATCATTGCTCCCGGCAGAAGGGTTGGCTGGACGGTGAACCAGGAGGCCGGTGTCGTCGTGTGTACGGTAGAGTTGGCTTTTGGCGGCGAGCGTAAGGACGTCGAAAAGCCGGGGGCGTCGAACAGGGGGGATATAATCTAGGAAATTGGTCAGAGGAGAAGGTGAGCTCAATCATAAGAAGCGGGTGGTGGCGGAGCAGGAGACCTCGGCGCGTTGCTCACGCGCCCAGTCCTTGTGGGTGTAGCGCTCGACGCAGGAAATAAGGGGGGCGTCGTCCTCGGGTTCGACGAACGGCTCCGAAAGGGGGGGCGGAGGTGGCGGAGTTGGAGTCGGGCTTAAGGTGTCGTCGTCGGGCTCGACGGCGGGCTCCGTGGGGTGAGCTCAGATGGTGTAGGGTTCCATGAAGCGGGCAGTGTTGAAGTCGATCGTAAACCGTAAGGTGCCGGCGTTGCGTTGTGTGTTGGTTGTGGTGAGGGGGCGGCCGGAGGCGTTGTCATTTTCGACGGCCTTGGCAAGGTCCTCACCGGTGGCGCGGGGCGGCGGGGAGATGGAGATATTGCGGGTGCAGTTTTCGGGGTTCGGCGATCGAAGCCATAGTTTTGTGTGGCTTTGGGGTTCCCGCGACCGCCGCGGAACGATGACGGGTCCGACAAGAGATCAGGTCTGAAGGGGCTGGTGTCGCGGCGCCAGTTATGGATGGCGGAATGTTTACTCCTATGTGTTTCTTGGCACATATCACAATTTTGGCAGGAGTTGTAGGTTGCAGTACGCAGGATAGATCTATTGTTTATGAACCAGTTTTGGTTGGCGCACAGTAGTTCCAAGTATAGTTGTACACTCGTATGAAGTCGCAAAATAATCCGCTCACTCCTAGTAGATCCGCTCAACCGTAAATCCTCTTCTCCATACTTCGAAGTATATAATTTTATACGCTAAACTAAAGGGTTGGAGACACCTGCAGACATCTGCCGTGTATGCGGTTCGAGGCACGGCATATTTCTCCGAATATACGAGTCTGCGCGTTTAGTTGCTCTTCGCACAACTGTTTGTTTGAGGTTTTATCTCACATCGTACACTACGAGTTCCTCAACCTTCTAGGTCAGTCATCTGGCAACCGAAGCGAGAAATATTAACAACACCTTTAGACCAATTAAAGTTTGGGGAATAGTCTCAGTGTCGCGTTCATACAGAGTGAAAACGCCAGCCGCAGAAACGAAGTATAATGTTGACGATTATTATGGCTTTAGTCAAGAACGGCAACGGTTGATTAAGAGGGCGTCGGGCAGCCGGTCGAAGGAGCCCCCTGCTAGACAAAATTAATCGACAAGCATCAGCGTCTGCGAGGTGACTCTTGCAATACCCTTGTGGTTCGAGAGTGGAGGCGCCAAGCCAAATCCCACTAGCAGGGTTTTTTTCCGTTTCCGCGTTGTTCGCTCGTCGACTTTGTGAGTATAATGGTCGGTGCAAGTCCCTCGTTCATGCACGACTGTCTGATGTTCAAAAAACAACTGTTGATGTCCTTGCAGAATGGGCTCAATGCGGTTCCGATTTTTTGCGTACCGTAGGGAACTCGACCGGTATGACGGCATGAATTACGATGCATCCATGGTAATTGACGTATATGTTCTCTTTCAAGCGCGAAGCAGGGCGCCTTCTACAAACAATCAACATGCCAACTGAAACGTATGACAGACGGAGGTTGCAACATAGGGGTGGAGTCATGCGTACGTTCTAGCTTTCAGTGGCTCATAGTGCCACAAGCGAAATTACTCTATGCGTTCGCAGTCTTAAAACAATGGCGTTGTATATTTTTGCGACATGTACAGCATATAGTATTGGTGCTACCCGGCGTCGACACCATATAGTTAAGATTAGTATATAGTGCTTTGACTATTGAAATTCTATTCTGAGGAAATTGACCTATACTCCCCTTCCGAGCTATGCGCTACACCGGGTAACCACATGCGAACCTAAGCCTTGAAGCTTGAATACACACCACAGAGAGTAGTTGCAATTAGTAAATGTGTACACATGCACTTCTGAAAGTCTGCATACCACATAGTGTCATTCCACCGAAAATATTGCATGTCGAGGCCAAAAGTGATAACTCACTGTTGTTGTGGTGCATGGGCAGAGACGGCCAGGAAGAGCACGGCAACCGTGGTCGCAGCATAGTGGGGGAAGCGCATCGTGGAGACGGAATAATTCGTCGACACAGTTTGATAAGTCAGGTGCTGTAAAATTGCCCAAATAGGTGTACATCGGCTGGTGTGGTATCCTTCGAGACACTAGTTAACGGGAAATAAGACACAACTACACTACAGCGCTAAGCCGACATAATCCAAAATCTACCTCTTCCTCCGCAAATACGGTCGTACATGACGTAACTCTCCAAGACAAGTACGAACATCGTGCTGAATAGGTGTTGACGGCGCATGGATAAGAGGTAAAGTTTGAAAACCATGAAACGCTCGAATCACCCCACTTGATGTATGATATATAATATTATATGTAAATCAATCCATAGAGAATACTAGGTACACTGAAACGACGATGGAGGACATAAAAAATCGTTGAATATGAATTCAAGCAGATCGCGGTCAAAATCAACAAACCTGCTCAAAGGGGCATCTTTCGTGGTATTGCTGGGATCAAGCACTTTATCCGCCTCGGGGGGGTGATGGACACAGCACCCTCAATCACATACATAAAATGCACAGACTCCTTGCACAATGTGTTGGCATGATCACTGTCCAGATCTCACCGTTCAAGTGCCATCGGTAAAAAACGTTGCAAACTTCACATGTATGTGGAATTCTGCGGCGGCACGAGGACATAGACGCCCCGTTTTGCGCGCGAAAGAAGCATCACACACAGTTTTCAAAGATGAGTTTAGACGAAAACCTTGACCTCACAGATGAAGTGTACTTATTCATCAAAACATTATACCTCTCACCAACGACAGGAAACGCGAGGTGATATTCTTCCTATATGTAACGTTCCTTGTTTGGCGTGATACGACAGCAATAACGTTTCAACATTCACATTTTGTGTTGGTTAGATGGACGTACAATATGCGTAAGGCCGCGGTAGATCCATAACTAATAGTTTGAGAAGAAAGGACGCGTAGGATGTTTGCCAAAAATATAAAACGACTCGTTCCGGGGATATTATATCTCTCCAACCGTCCACGGAAAATCTCATGATACGGCATTCAAATACATAGAGCACAAGATCCCATAACAAGTTCAGTTTTAAAACTATCGTCGTCGATATATTTTATTTCCCGGGTTGGGCGCGGACGGCGGACCCTGTCGAGCGCTGCGTGTTTAAAGCAGCGAACGGTGCAGTATCGGGTTCCGATCCGCCAACGGCACGCACAACACAACTACTTGGTAGGCATAAGTTTTTTGACGAAACATTGCACTGTCCTGTAAGAGTGACAAGATAAGAAGAGGAGAAGGCCTGAAGAGTTTTGGCCTTAAATGCAGTGGCGGTAGGAGTTCAGCCAGGACAAGGAACTAAGTGATGAGGGGGTACAAATAGGTGAACCTGTTAATGTGGGGGGGTGGGGGTCGTTTGGGAACTACTGCATGTATAATGGAGTGGCAGTTCACATATTATAAGGATACTGTGTAAGGTGGGGTTAACGTACGGTAGGGGTTAGAGTAAGAAGTGGCAGTCGTTATCGGGTGTGGTTAGATATATTAGAGATTGTGTGTGGATAACACCCAACACTTGGTTAATAACAATTCCACATTCATGAGCGAAGCAAAGTGGGAGATTGAACGTAGTAGATCTGAGGTTTGTGGAGTGGTACTGGATCGTCGCTCGATTGGCAGAGAGTAGATGGGAAAAATGGGTTGAAGGTTCGACTGGGGTTCAGTTCGTTGAAGTGAATAAACAGAGGTTGTGAAAGGAAGGAAGAAGTCTCAGAGTAAGGGATTTTGCGTGACGGTGTGTGCCACCAGGGT
>JBBMKB010093408.1:0-11044 GCA_037833945.1 Alaria marginata
TTTGGCATTACGTTCGCTTTAGCGTTCGGTTACCGCTCATTTTATCTGCATTACGGGCATGTGCGGAGCCGCAGGCGGGCTTCAGCCCGCCGCGGCGCAGCCCCCCTTGTATCTCATAGAATATGTCATGCATAATGGGGGGCGTTTTAGCTGTGCATTGTAAGTTTACAGTAGACGAGGAATGCACTGGCATTGCTTGAGACCACGAACCTAAACGTCCCCGTGAAAATCATGTCGTGCCATTGAGGTGGAGGTCCTCGCTAGCACAGTTTACAACGTTTAAGAGAAGCGCGTCACGTCGTGATCAACCCCAAGTGATCACCATCTATCTAGTCCGAACTGGGTCCTGCTGTAATATTGACCGATTCTACAGAACGGTATGGCAGGGGGGCTATGTATCTAACCCGCTAGCGTCGTTTCCTGTAGGTGAAGTAGTGACATACTTTGTGTATCTGAAAATTGAGTTCATCACCTGACCTGAAAGCGACGGACTCAATAGGTCTGGGAAGTATCGTGAAGAGGTTGGCTCCCATCATCTACACGAAACTATCCGTGAGTGTTGATGTGCACAGGTCCAAGGCTACATACACTCCGGTACTCGATATACTCCATTTTGGTGCGCTTTCAAACATCACAGGAACAATATTTTCACCATCAATAGATCCAACATCCACACGTCGATGAAACTCCATATAGAGCGGACGCCGGATTTTGAGGCTTAACTTGGTTACGTAAAAGGACAAGTCCTATCATACCTGGTAAGATATTGCTGGACACGAGCGATCTGAAAAAAAAATATTTGCAAATTTCGCGATCATAGGGAGTTATATCTTCTTATGCAGCTAAAAGACAACATCATCTGAGGGGCCCATTTTTCAATGCGCAGTCAATCCTTGGCCGCATAAAACGTAAAGTTTTGCAGCCGTAGGAAAGTGCCCGCCTCAACCACATGCCAACGTAGTTCTTGGGCTCTCACCTACCCGCCGGTGTTGTATACGTATCTGGTTCTGTATAACGCCAACAAACTCCAGCAGACGGAGTTCCAACTGTTTGGCTGGGATGGGATGTTTCTCAACACCAAGTTTTGCGGAGCTGGCGACACACGACACATGCTGTCCCCGGCAACAAACTTCGAGACAGAACATGTCGATCTCTATCCTGACTGCCCGTTAATCAAATCGTGTGCGTTCATCGTGCCTTTGCTCAGATCCTCGGCGTTCGCTGAAGAGTGCTCAACGTGCAGCACAGACGGAAACCCTGCTTGGTTGTGCCCCGCCGCTTTGAGCGCCTATTACGATCTCGGTGGAACTGATGCTGACATCCTCGAGTTGGACGGAGGATCCGGTAAGCGACGAAATGCTTGCTGACGGGTAGAAACTGTCCACAACGCGCGAAGGCCTCGCTTGCGCCCAAAGACACATGCCCTACAAAACCCGAATTGACTCGGCCGCGCAGGAGAACGCTAGAGAAGTTGTACATAGTTGCCAACACCAGCGCGACGTGCTAAGCTCACGGACGTTAGCTCGGAGTATAGGTCCCACACATATAAAATAGGGACCATCTCTTTTCGCGCGACGAATTCTAAACGCCAACAGTCTGTTCGAGCATTCTGTTTGAGAATCTCGAGTATCCTGGTCACTAACACCGCACGCACATATCGTACGCCTAACTTTACAGGAACGACTTGCGGCCATCTTGACGAAGGCATTTTCGACGATGAGCTGATGACCGGATACGTCGACTCCGTAAGTGATTGTGTCATTGTCCCACCTATGTACTGAAGAAGCTTTGTCGAGTTTGTTTATCACAAACAGGAACTGCGTGAGAAATGGCAGACAAAGTCGCTGAATGTAGATACGCGGAGTGAAATCCGAACGCCGCGCTATCATTACAGTTACTCATCGCTTTTGTTTCGTCCGTTTCTCGTGAGAAATGGTGGAGTTGACAGCGTTATAACTGTCGTGTGCCCCCCCTCCTATATTTGACAGACCATGTACCTATCGAAGATGACCGCAGCCCTTCTCGACGACCTGGAATACATCGTCGACCCAAGCGCGGTGAGTTTAGGGACAAAATACGCAGTGGAGCCTTCATATATATGGAGACGCTGAAGAACAGTAGTCCCCTCGCTATTACTCGCGGAGACCCCGCGATGTGTTGCAGCAGGCCTTCTTCCCACCACCAAGATGTATGATACGAACAATAGCAGTTGCACCTCAGTAGAGAGTGGAACGTATCTGGTATACATGCGATACATCTGCTCTTGGTACCCCAAATGTGGTTTATTGACCATGACAAGCCTTATGTATATATCATACGTAAGCCATTGGTATGCGCTCCCTTGTGGGGCAAGCTCGCTCGATCTTCAGAGTCACCGACTCGCTCCAACTGAAACCCGATCCTGCTCACGTTGTACGTACACCCTCGTTTGCTGTTTGCTCTCCTTCTCGCCCCCAGGTGGATTCCTACACTCTGCCTTCAGAGCGCGGTAAGTCTCGCCTGAACGAAATACAGCTGTGCAATTACCCCGGCGTCTACCGCTCAAGGCATTCCAGTTCATGCGCCATAGCCACACTAGTTGTATATCGGCCCAACAAAGGTTTCACGGTGTCCCCAAACGTGACATTTTAACTCACACCCTAGCTGCCGGCGTCTGGCCTCACGAAGCGAGTTGCGTCTAGTATGAAGGGCGACGTGCCGGGCGCGTTGCGCCACGAACTTGAAACTTCTGTAGGTGCACTATTCACATAAAAGGCAGCTTGGAACGTACACGTACAAAGCTTCGTGGTTGGTCCGATCTGCTTCAACAGACCCCGTCGTCACGCAGCTACTCTATACTCGCGTGAAAAAAGAAACAAAGCAGCTGTGATATCGAGGCTATCTGGTGTGGTTGAATCGTACCTCACATAGCTTTTCGTACAGGTCGTTCAAGCAAAACCATAGAGGCATCCCACGGTAGGGGTGCAGCAATAAGCTCCTGACCTCCTGAAATGAGGAGCTCAATATCTCACCCGATACATGACTTCCAAGACTTTCGTTTTGTGCGAACCCGATCAAAATTTCTATCCGATAGTCCTAAACAAGATGCACTCCTAAAGTGACCATACCAACCGGTAGTTCCTCACTTCAGGAGCTCAACCGGTCAGGGACGTTTGACCCAAAAAGTGCAACCCCTACTGTGGGGTGCCTCCATAGGCATTATGTCGGTCGTCTGAACGCGCATCCTCAACGTCCCCCATTTGCCCTTTCTTTGCGTTCCAGTTGTTTCGATAAGCGCAGAAGATGGGCCGTCCATCTTCATCAACGACACCGCCGTGCCCGTGATGATCCATTCTATCAACGACGATGGCACTCTTGTGGAGGTAGAAGACATAGTCATGGTTTTCTAAGCTATACCGATGGCGCAAAACCAACGCCACGGCGACACGCGCAGCACACTCTACGTAGTATTCTGCAGGGTCTATGACCCCGGCAAAGCCTGGAATTATCACCTTGTCGAGGGGGAAATTGGGTAACAGGATCGCTCATCGAGCGTTAGGCGGAGGTGCTTGGTAAAAGCCAGGGTTGTGGTGATCATTAGGGTGGGCTAGACTATTCGCGTGCGGTTTCTTGACGATTCCGCGCTCCACCGCTGAAAGTACGTAGCGAATGCATGTAATGCTGTGAATTGCGGTGCTGCCACAGCACATAGATTAATATCTTCAGTTTAAGGGTGAAAGTGTAAGCTGCGCTAACGGGAGAGAACAACTGACTAAAAATTGGGTCTCCCGTAGGTTTTGCACCCTCTCTATGTTTTCCGCACGGACAGGAGGCAGGCTGAAATCCTCACGTTGGATAAAACCAGTTCGTCTGCTTTTCTTGCTGCCTGCCTATACCGAAATACTTGCAAAATGTACGGAATACGTACGTGTATGGCATTGGTTGTAGTAGTGCTGCTGCACATTGGTAGTGCTTCGATGAAGCCTGTGAGATGTTATCATAGTAATGCTACCGTCGTTCGTGTAGTCGTGGTCTAACAGACACTATATTGATATCTTGGGCCGTTATATTTTTGGGTGTCATTTTCATGTCCTAACACGGGGATACTAAACGTGTACTTGAAGGGAAGGGCGTTCCATTCCTATTTGTGTGTATGTAGTGGCGCAGGCGAGTATGTTTTTGCTTATGTCGGCCAACCAGTCGCTGCGGTACCAGCCTTTGCCTGTATCGAGCCAGAGACATTCGGACATAGAGTGCCGTACTCAAACGGATGATAAATATATGTTTTTCTGCATCTGGTATGTACGATGCCGGATTGTATTCCTAGGGCGAGGTATGTTGAAAGGGCCTCCAGTTCATATAATGTTTGGTTGTGGAGGCGCGCTCTGGTTTTCTCGTTTGGTAGTTGACCAGTGGCTGCGCTCGTAGTATTGCAGGCTGCAGTTTATATCTTAGGCTAGTGTTGCGAGCTCTGGATTGGGTGGGATGAGGGTGGCCAGTCGGGTTGCGGAGGTGCATACGTTGTTAAGTGGTGTTTGGGGCCTTACTGGGGAATTCAGTTCATAAATGCCTGACCGCGTAGGCATGTAGGTGTGCATGGATGATGCTTCACTGCAAACGCAGCATGTGTAACTGACACCATAAGCTGGGAGCGTCACCGACTATGGCGTGTGTAATATATGATGCCATTTTTCCTTCCTCTTAATATGGTTGTATGGCTGTGACTCTGGCTGTTCATCGATCTGGGCGGGTGTACGGCGATGCTGGTGTCGTGCTCCTGCTACGGTCATGGGTGTAGATATACTGGTAGGTATTATGTGTAACCACATATTTTCTTTTATGGGAGTTTTAGGTACTGCGAGAACATGCCCACCCAAACCACAAATCGAAATAATGTTTTGGAAACAGTCCGTGGCCATCATTACAAACTACCGCGTAAGCCAAGTATCATCGGGACATTTGAACGCAGTTTCTTTCATATGACATATTCTCAGTGTGTAGTACGAGTATCCCGTATTATCGACCCGTACGGCCACAAGTGTGTGCCGATGGCCAGCACGCAGACGCTCGATCTGAGCCACGCCCCGCCGGTGGTAGTTCCGTCCTTGTCGGTACCGACTTGTTTCTTTCGTTGCCCGCTCCAACTGAGACTTCACAAAAAAACAAAACACAAACACACCGCGAACAGCGCTCGAACGCATCTCATCGAGGGCAATAACAATACGATTTGAAGGCCGTAGCAGTGTACTGCATATACTGGGTAATGTTTTTACCGCCAGTATACTGGGGAAATTCGGATTTGGGTGCTTCTTTAGGACACCAACATATCACAGGAAATCATGCGCGTTGAATACAAAAAAAAACTGTAAGTAAGTGTCAAAATCATCACCAGGGCGTGTTAGATACCACCCTCCTGTAGCGGTGCCAAAGGCCTTGAAATCGTAACCAACAGAAACATCACCCGGGGTACCCTCCATATATATCCCATGGCGCGCAACGGTACTGTACCTGGAGGACAACGTTGAAGACGAGCGGCGCTCTTGTGCGCCCCTTGGCACATCCCCGAGGACAGAACGTGTATTCTGTCGTTCCGGTCCCACCTGCTGCATCGGAGCCACCTGCTGACGCGCCTCAAGTCTCGATTGGAGTCATGGTCGAGTAATTTTTTCACTTAGCATCCTACCACCTGCGCCAAACGAGCTTCCATAACGGCACGTAAAGTACCCGCTACAGCGTCATTTCCCCCCTATATATTGTATTTTAGATAATTCCCAACTGTACCTGTGGTGTACTACCTACATCCTGGTTGAGATCAATGCCAATTTTATGGCTCAGCCTAAATCCTATACCTTGGGTAGCAGGATAATTTCCAAACTAATACGTACGAGTTTCTAAAGCCCCGCTTTGGTTTGGGCGGAAAGGCTCCACCCTTTATGGGTGCACCCTTCTTCAGCAACACGGCTGCTGCTGAACACGAAGATCTAGCACTGCGGGAGTATGCAATGAAAAATGTATATTGGCTGATGATGAAAAAAGTGTGCGTTTCCTCTTTCACTCACAAGAAAGTCATTCGTACATTCTAAAATCTTTTGCGGGGCCATGGGCACAGGTCGTATCATACCCTGTTGCACGGATTGAGAACCTGAATCGACGAAGGCAGGCCTAGTTTCATACACGGCGATCGACAAGCCCTGCCCGGGGGTACAGACGTCAAAATTAATGTGGCGGAGCCTGCCTGCTCTTTGTGCGTGGAGCAAAGGTTTGTGGGCTGAGTACACCGAGTACCAACAACAGCAGCCACGCCACACAGCTACCTCGTTGCTCCGATATATGGTTCGCTCGTATCGGATCTACACTATAGGGTCCATACCACTGCTGCTGTAATATCTTCAACATAAACTATTTAGCCCGAAATGAACAGAGGCATCATTTATCTTGCAGATAGAGACTTTAGCCTTGAGTCAAATTAGCAAAAACATCTTGCAGGTGAGAACTACAGTAGGAGTCTTGGCAATGCGTACCGGTGGAACCACGAGGAATCCTAGGAAGCGACGCGTCACATGCGCTAAGTCCCCGCAGCTAGCACGCTATTGTGGATTTCTTGAGCTGGTGCTTATCATCCGCCGTGAAACAACCAAGTTCAAATATATGATGCAGCCGTCTGAGGAATAGCCGAAAGTTCACGTTAACTGAAACTACAGTAGTAGTACCAAGTTAATAGGAGAGGGTCTGCCTTGCGGGAAAGCTTCGTCCAAGGTGGGTAAACACCAATAATGACACAGCAAGCAAGAGTATTTGCAATGTTTTATCTCATCGAGGTTGTAGGTAATAAAGCACAGGAACAGCTGTAGGTGTTTTACTAGCGGGAGCGATGAGAACGTAACACAGAGGTGATGTCAACTTGTAGAATTAACGATATGCTCTCCGCATGTCACGTGGTGTGAGATATATTGTATTAAGGGGAGAAACAGCGTTGTAGGAATGTCTTCACGTGCTTTTACCGGAGCTCTCTTGGCGCAGGTGGTGCGATAATAGCTGAAAACTATATACGAACGTGGCTCCAATCGGGAATTGAGGCGCGTCAAGAGGGGGTTCCGGTGCATCAGGTAGCTAAAGCGATAAACAACGCGATATGTCTATGATAATGTGCCACCCGAAGCTTGCCACCCGTCTTTATTGTCGTCTTCCAAGTGCACGTTGCGCCCCTTGATACCTATTTTGAATGTACCCCGGGTGATATTTTTGTTGGGTACAATTTCAAAGTCTTCGACACCGCTACAGGGGGCTGGTATCTAATATATCCTGGTCAAAATTTTGACACATAAGGCTTACAATTTATTCTTAACGCCGATAACTTCTTGCGATAGTGTGGTGTCTCAAAGAAGAGTGGTATCGTCACCCAAAAACACTTGCCTCCCCAGATATCTGGCAGTACAAACAACGCCCAATGTGTCCAGTATACGTTTACAAACTATTATAGAATCCCGGCTTAAGACTCGACGTTCCAATGTCTGGAGGATACTTGGTTCACACAGTAGTGTATAATGGCCACGGACTGTATCCGAAACATGATTTCGATGTGTGTTTCGGTAGGAACGTTCTCGATCTACGGAAAAATATTAAGCCTAACTGAAAAATTAGCGGTTACGTAGCTATCAAAGTAGCAGAGGCCCGGCACTAGCATCGCTGTACACCCACCCAAATAGATGGACCGTCAGAGGCACATTCACACGTTCATAGGTATGTTGCAGAAGGAAAAATGGCATTATATATTTTAGACACGCCATAGTCGGTGACGCTCCCCGCCTATCGTGTCAGATACGCATGCTACGTTTGGAGTGAAACATCACCCATGCACGCTTACGTGCCTACGTGGCCAGCGCCCAGGCATTTATGAACTGAGTTTTACAGTAAGGCCCCAAACACCACTTAACAATGTCTGCAGCTTCGCACCAGGAGCTGGCTACCCTCATCCTACCCAATCCAGAGCTCGCAACATTAGCCTTGGAGCTGAAGTCTGCATTACTACGAGCGCAGCGACCGGTCGACGACCAAACGGGACAATCAGAGCGACTCACCACAACCAAATAATATAGGACTTGAATGCCATTTCAACATACCGTATTCTAGGAATACAATCCGACATCGTACATACCATGCAGAAAAACCTTTAGCTATAATACGTTTGAGTACGGCACCTTATGTCCGAATGTCTCTGGCTCGATATAGGCAAAGGCTGGTACCGCAGCGACTGGTCGGCGACCATAAACAAAACTTTACTCCCCCGCGTCACTACATACGCACAACAAGGAATGGAACGCCATTCTCTTCAAGTACACATACAGTATTTCGGAATTGAAAAGGACACCCAAAACTATAACGCACCAATATATCCATATCTTGTCCGTTAGACCACGGCTACGCAAACGACAAGAGCATTACGACAATAGCATCTCAAACAGGCTTCATCTAGAGACAATATACTCGCACGGCAGTAGTAATACAATCTCACACATATAAGTATTCCGTACATTTTGCAAGTACTTCGGCATAGGGAAATTGTTGAAATAGTTTTATATAGGCAAGCAGCAAGAACAGCAGACGAGCTGGTTTCATCCAACGTGGGGAATCCAGCCTGCCACCTGTCCGTGTGGACAAGATAGAGAAGGTACAAAATCTAAGGGACACCCGTTGTTTGGTCGGCGGTTCTCTCCCGTTCGCGCAGCTTACACTTTCACCAACACATTGAAGACTTTTCATTAATACACGTGCTGTGGCAGCACCACAATTCAAACCTTACATGTATTTGCTACGTAGTTTCGGGGGGAGATCGCGGAATCGCAAAACAAAACACACGCGAACAGTCCTCCTGTCCACCCCGATGATTACGACAACCCTGACATGTTATAAGTACTTCTGTCAAACGCTCGATGAGCAGTCTTGTTACACAGTTCCCCCCCCGACAAGGTTTTAATTCCAAGCTTTGACGGGTTCATAGACCCTGCATAATACTACCTAGAGTGGGCTGCGCGTGTCGCCGTTGCGTTCGTCGTGCGCCATCCGCGTATCTTAAAACACCATGACTATGTCTTCTACCTCCTCAAGGGTGCCATCGTCGTTGATGGCATGGATCATCACGGGCACGGCGGTGTCGTTGATGAAAATGGACGGTCCGTCTTCTGCGCTGACCGAAGCAACTGGAACGCAAGGGCAAACAGGGGACGTTGGGGATGCGCGTTCAGATGACAGACATATTGCCCATGGTTTTGCACGAACGTACGAAAAACTATGTAAGGTACGATTCAACCACAACCGATAGCCTCGATATCACAGCTGCTTTGTTTATTTTTCTACACGAGGTACGTATATACAGTAGTTACATGGTGACGGGTTCTGTTGAAACAGATCGGACCAACCAGGAAGCTTCGTACGTGTACGTTCGAAGCTGCCTTTCCTTTGAATAGTGCACCTACTGTAATTTTAACTTTGTGGCGCAACGATCCTGCACGTCGCCCCTCACAGTAGACGCAACTCTCCTCGTGAGGCCAGACGACGGTAACTCCG
Organism: Alaria marginata; assembly: GCA_037833945.1. NCBI lineage: Eukaryota > Phaeophyceae > Laminariales > Alariaceae > Alaria > Alaria marginata. Next base: position 9,544 of record JBBMKB010093408.1, read on the forward strand.
GTGCAAGTGAATATGTATCGATGGATGGACAGCGTGAAACCTTTCATAGGCCGATATACTACTGGTGTGGCTATGGCGTAGGTACTGGAATGCCTTGCGCGGTAGACACCGGGGTAAGTGCACAACTTTATTTCGTTCCGGCGAGACTCACCGCGCTCAGAAGGCAGAGTGTAGGAATCCACCTGGGGGCGAGAACAAGAAGAGCCCGCAAACGGGGACGTACGTACGTCGTGAGCAGGGCCAGGTTTTAGTTAGAGGAAGTTGATGTCTCCGGAGATCGAGTGAGCTTGTCGCAGGAGGGAGCGAATATCTGTGGCTTCCGTATGTTATGTACATACATGGCTCTTCGGAGTTTATATACCACCTACACGGGATAAACTGCAGGCGTATCTCATGAATACCAGATACGGTCTACTCAACACTGAGGCGCAGCTCCTATTATTCGCATAGTACATCTTGGTGGTGGGAAGGAAGTCTGCTTGAACACATCGCGGGGCCTCCTCGACTATTAGCGAAGGGACTACCGTTCTATGGCGTCTCCGTATGTATGGGTACTCCACTGCGTACTTTGTCTCTAAACTCACCGCGCTTGGGTCGACGATGTATTCCAGGTCGTCGAGAAGGGCCGCGGTCATCTTCGACAGGTACATGGTCTGCAAAATATAGGAGGGGGGGCACATGACAATTATCACGCTCTGTCAACTCCACCATTTCCCACGAAGAACGGACAAAACAAAGACGATGAGATACTGTGATGATAGCACGGCTGTCGGATTTTTCCCCGCGTACCTACATTCAGCGACTTTGTATGCCCTTTCTCACGCAGTTCCTGTTTTTTATGCAAAAACTCGACGAAAATCCTGCAGTATATAGGTGTACCAATGATACGCTACATATATATGCGTAGTGGAAAGTTCCAGGCTTCACAAGATGTCAACCGATGGCAATCACTTACGGAGTCGACGTATCCGGTCATGAGCTCATCGTCGAAAATGCCTTCGTCCAGATGGCCGCAAGTCGTTCCTGTAAAAGAGGGAGTACAATATGTGCGTCCGTTGTTAGTGGTCACGGTACTCGAGATGCTCACTCCGGCGGTTCGGAGGTTAGCCTATGTCGCGCAAAAAATATCAGGGTCATAGTATCATTACATAGGTGTGGGGTCCCTATCCGAAGCCGACGTTCGTGAGCTCGGACACATCGGGCTGGCGTTAACAACTACATCGAGCTTCTCGAACGTTTTTCTGCGCGGCCGGGTTGAACCTTGTGTCGCAGAGCACATGTATTTGCCGCAAGCGAGGGCTTTCCGCGTAGTCTGTGAGCAGTGTTCTTCTAGCAGTCGGCATACATATCGTCGCTTACCGGATCCCCCGTCCAGCTCAAGGATGTCAGCATCCGAACCACCAAGATCGTAATAAGTGCTCAAGGCGGCGGGACACAGCCAAGCAGGGTCTCCGTCTGAGCTGCACGTTGAGCACTCCACAGCAAAGGTCGAGGACCTGGG
>JBBMKB010093419.1:0-11042 GCA_037833945.1 Alaria marginata
TGCGGAAAGAAAGCAAAGCGCCACATCTGCATCCGGCACGGGACACCGTTCATGTCTCCTTCTCCGACTTGTCGATCGTTCTACTGCTCCGCGCTGCGTCCTTGGTAGACAACACCTTGCTTTGGAGACATTGTTTTTTTCCATTGACAACCGCATGGTGACCCGTGTTGTTGGGGTTTGGGGCAACACCTAACGATATTGATTATAGAACGATTAAATCAGATTTGGTTTCGGTCGACGTTTACACATTTAGACTCCTTACGGTGCATATTTATTTGCAATCGAAAATAAATGTGAACCTTGCAAACTTTGAATAGGATGTATTCTTCCGGCTGACAACATCTTTTTTGGAGGTATTGCTTTTGGGTCGATAAACAAAAGCATCATGACCCGTGTTGACGGGTTTTGGAGCAACACCTGACGGCATCGGATGATCAAATCAGGTGTGGGCTCGGTCGACGTCTACGCGTTTGGACTCCTTTCCGTTCTTATAAATTTGGAATCAAAATAAATGATAACAGTGCCAATTTTAAGTCGAATGTGTTCTCCAGGCTGACAAGGATCCTCCATTAAGGATGTTGCTAATGTTTGCAGAACATTATGTGCTTTCCGCCATCTGATATCGTGTATATGATACTCTCGACCACGACAGAAATTATCGATATGCGCGAGACAGAACATAGGGTGGTAATTTACATGAAGCCTCACGCGTCAGGAGCAGCAGAAGAACCGTGGTGGGCTCGACCAATGTCATAAGATGCGGTAGTTCTTAATTTCTTCTGCAAGCGTTTTAGCTTGTATCCGACTGCGGTATATCCCCGCCTTTATTGTAAACGCGAACAGAACCTTCCTCGCCTGTTGCCTATCGTATTATGTTAGTACTAGCATAGTGTACACGCGGCTGCCGGCTCTGATACGTTTATCGTTGAGTGGTCTTTCACTCACGCGTTAAGGCGAACTCTTCCGGAACAATCATGGGCAGTAGCTCTACGCCAGCGTGGTTTGGTCTATTTAAGAGGGTTGAAGTGAAATTTCATACCACTGTTTTATCATGATGGAACGCATAACACCAACACCTGTTTGAATGGGACGAGTCGAAGGCCGGCGATGGCTACCTATTGCGTTGGAATCTTGTTGATTATTCGCAACCCATTTTGGTCCACGTAGCGAAATATACTTCCACTGTGGTTACTTGAGGTGGAAATGACCTGCGGTTTTGGTGCTTTCGTAGCAAAAGGTCACGGGACGAGAAACGACGACATGTGGATTAATTCATCAGCACCGATGGCACGACTCTCCCGTCAGAACTTTCTGACGGTGCAGTACACGCATTGGGGGTTGGAATTACTACAACTTGATCATAAAAGTAACACACAATAAACGTGAGCTTCACTTTAATACAAAGCGACTTACTCGAGTCAAGGAAGTTGTATTCGCGACGCCACGTTTTCCTCGTGAGTTACCCTGAGTGTGCTTTGCTTTTCGAGTAAGTTTACGTGGTTGCCAAAATATGACCCTGGCCAACCCACTGTATTAACGTGCTCATGCAACAATCCGAAGGATCGATTGTTAACTCGAAATTAATGCAGAAGCTGGTGTAGACACTACGATATATTGGCCAACGTCAGACCTACCTTGGCGTCTGGTAGGAAGCCTCTTCTCACTAATGGTTGATGGACATTCTCGCCGCAGCGGTAGCGCATGCTGGCACAACTGCAAGTAAAGTACCGTACTATGTTTCCTTTGTTGAGTTGCTGCTGTAGCTGATAGGTTGTTTGGGTCGCTCCTCGTCAACGACACCATCGTCAATAACCACTTGCAGGATGCACACCAGATGTAATCACGGTCGTGGTCAGCCTACTGAACATACCTCAAATAACGATTCCAACGCCACGCCTCCACGGAGCTGGATGAAGCCAGTTAAAGAGATGGCGGGTGCTACTTCGCTTTTGAGAATGCCAATCTTGGTGATGCGGTGCGCGGTTGATGGCCTATATCCCGTCAGTCGTTAAAGAGGAATGCATTTCAGATTATGTTTGGGAAACACCAGGAAGCAACCTGGGAGATATGTGACGGACGCTGAGTATACTTGTAGTACACTCATGACAGACAAGCACACATTTAAACACACAGAGTGTGGAAAATGGAAAGGCACAGCACGACAAGGGTTCATGTCCTGATGAACAAATACATGATGTTGCGGGAAAATCCGCAAATAGTTTCGGTCTGCCTTGCTTCGCTCTCGAGAGCATCTTCAAACCAAAGGGTACTGCGGGCCGGGTACTACTGGGTGTTTTCGTTGACAACTCCCATGGGCATTAGTTGTTTCCCGAAAATCACCGTAAACATCTAGGACTCAGAGATTGGAACGACATCCGAAACGAGAAGTACGGGCTGACGATAAAGGTACGCCTCTCGAGGAATGTCCTCGCTGTTTGGGACGCCTTATCGTCAGCGTATCAATCCAAACATGTAGTTCGAAAAAAGACTAAACTGTTGTTGGATATTCGCACATGAGAACGCAGCATTTCAAGTAGAGGTGGAACCAACCATAAATGTTCCGCTCGATATTTGGCGCAACGAAATTTGTATTTTACCAAACGAAGCACAGTTATACCCTTGAAAAGTACGACTAAAGTCGGACCTATTCTCCGAGTCCACATTTAGCAAATGGCATCCCATACATTGCAATGAAATGATCTTAAATAGGTAGTGGGTATTCACTGTCTTTCCCACGCTGCCTCGTTGGTTTCCTTTCTCTCCCCCATGGTGGAAGTTCAACACGTGCGCGCTGCACGAGTAAAAGGCTGTCACGAGCACCAGGTGCTTGTGTTTTCAGCGGGACAGTTTAAAGCCCACCTCGTAGCAGTTGCTGTTCGATATAATCACACCGTTCCCCCTTGCCAAGCTTCAACAGAGCATTCTTTCAAAATCGTCCTCTTCCTCTGGACGGTACACGTACATGGGATAAAAAGAAAAGAGGTCTGAAATTAGTCGAGCGGCCGGCTACACCAAGGATGGGCATGATGCATAGCACATCCACAGTCATGAGCTGGATATCGAAGTGCCGGAGGTAACACAGTCTTCCATTGCGTAGAGCAAAGCACAGAAGCGATTGGCTCAGTTGTCGAAGTGTTGTCAGGACTCAGGGCGAAATACAGTTTGTCACATAGAAATGTAAACCCAAACAAACTTCTAGCAGACACTCGATCGACTTCCTCTTCGGTGAACGTTTAGGTTCATGTTGCGTTTAGCGAATTATCTAAGTTGAATTATGCCGTCTAGAAAACTGGTCTCGATGATGAAGCTATTTTTGCGCACGATTAACTTGAAGTTCCGTATATTCAGCCCCCACTTCACCTGCAACCAAGACTTGACGGCGAATTTTTCACTGGCGTTGTACCAGGTTAACTCGAGCTCTCATATAGGAGGCGGCGACAAATTTAGTAAACTCGTTGTTGCTGGCTCCTTATTACCGCTGCTCCATCGACCGTTAACAAAGGCAGTTATTTAGATATATGGTTTGTACGATGATAGTATGTGATACATTTCCCAGGGGTATTCAAGCCGACGTTTCTCTTACATTCCTGACTCACATCAAAATTATCAATTGCGATGGATAAGGGTGCACTGTTGTCGCTTGAAAACATCCTCGCAAGTATTTTACCGACTCCTTGCACCCCGCCAAGCGACTCTGTCCTTCGGATAATCGGCGCTAGCCCACGCTACAACGCTTGGCCGATACCATGTTGGAAACCCCTGTACCGACCGTGATGGCCAAGCTTTAATTTGGAAGCATGAAGTTTCTTCCGAATGCTGACCCAACGAAACACATACAAGTATCAGCAACTACTAATCGAAAATTTACCTGCTTGTTCAACAGACGCGCGGGCGCCAAAAGCGTTTCTGATTTTGTACTGGCAGGTTATATCTAGAACGCCCTGTAGAAATCACGCACGCACAAGTGACGTAAATACTAGTCGAAACGTAATTTGAACGTTTCGCCAGCCAGTACGTTCATGCAACACCATGCGCGTGTTGCCGACAAATCCAAGTGTGTTAGAGAGCCGTCACTGTATCGATCCCTGTTATCTAGGTCTGCGCATTAGGTCACTACAGCTGCGCGCCGACTCTTACTGCCAGCAATACCAATATCGTGCTTGAGACTTTTAGCAGAGGCTTCCAGTTAAAACTGATTACAACACGGGTGGACGGGACCTATTCGTTTGGTCGACATTGAAAAAGGTGGGCAAAAGGCTAACCCACTTTTTGGAAAGCCAGCCAATACGAAAAATCCAGGAAACGCCGGCAAGCTCCAAACGGCAGCCTTTGCAAGCACCATTTCGATCGCCAAAAAACACACCAAGCTCGCACAACGTGTGCAGATCCGCACGGTTTGTGATATTTCACGTTCGAAAAAGTGCTCAAAACGTCGGCCGTTTGTCCGTGAATATAGGTTTCCGCAAATACATCAGATCCTATATAATACATACCTGGTAAGGAGTACCGGGAAGAGACAGCAGAGAACGAACAATGTAAAAACGGTGTCATCGTCGCCTAGATTCCTGACGTTGCTTTGCAGCCTTTTATTATCGGGCCTGTAATGTGTAGATGCCAATAACCACGCCCGATGTATACGGTATTGAGAACCGACTGTATAACGAAATGTACGACCTACTGTTATCGCGTAACAGGGTATTATGTGTTTGTTTAGTTCCCCTTGCCCGTCATACGGGAGAACTAGAGGAGCTGAATCCGATGCCAAGCTGCTCCCGGTATGTCATCTTCAACTTCAAATATACGCACGCAGTCAGAACCATTTCGACTGGATCAAAACTCTGCCGGTGCGTAGGTCTGTCGTTTCCCGCTGATATAGCTGTTTGACGTATTAGTAACGACGAAGCCGACCGCAGTTGTCAGCAACGCCAGCGATCCTCTCTTCGCCAATGTTGGCAGCAGTGTGAACGATCGCGACTGTCAACTTCATGTTTCGGGGCATCCTGTTTGCTGTATTCCAAACGTAAACTACAATTTCGGAGGCATACAAAACGTTGGATGGGCCAGTTAGGTGGACTTATGTCTGTATGTAGGCTTCTACCGGTATCATACACATCTTGTCCTTCTTAATCTGGGATAAAGACAGCACGGTGTTAGATCGAAGTCCACGGTTCATGCATGCGACAGTGCGCGGCTCTGCAATTCGGTCTACGCTTGAAAGTTTGCCGTGGTTGGCACCCACCCCCGCGAGAAACCCGCAGTATATAGTTGAGTTTGATGAGATGGTTCACGGACGACATTAAGATGTACCCATCGTTGCAGGAAAAATCATGCAAAAACCAATGTGAGCATCTATTAAATGTGCCACGTTCGTCTCACACGAGAGGATGGTGTTTAGGCGGTACCAGGTGCATAGTAATGCGTGGGTGAGTGCGGCAAAACCTTACACGCAATGTAATAACTGTACCATGTCCACAATCGTCGATTTGCTAGTGTTGCTCAAAAGCGGCTAACCCTAAGCTCAAATATTGCTGTTCCATCTGGACGGAAAGCCATCGATTTCTTTTGCATAGCAACCTCAACATCCAAGCACTGTACTCAAAGTTCTTCCGCTGAAGCCTGAACGCTCCCATCACGTATCAAATTCGACCTGACGAAATGTGCGCTATGGCACAACGAGGGGAAAAAGCTGACCAAAGCGCGTCCGGTACTGTCATACGCGTACCGTACAATACATACCGGCGTGTATTTCCGACCATCACATATCGATGCAGCGACCAATCCTTGAGCCGCCAGGTGAAAATAATAAACCACAATATCCATAGATGTGCGTGCGTCATTCTCGCGATTAAAGGCCAGCTTTGGGAGACAACAGGAAATCTTTCATTCGTTTAGTAATAGTGTATATCGAAACAAGCCCGTTTACCTCGTCTCCTTCGCCTGATTGAGTTGTAGTGTGCCAACCACGTTATAGAGATGACGGTGACTTGGACAGACGTTTAGGTGTTGGCGTACCTCGTAACAGCACCAACTACCTTTCTTCGGAGGGCCTTCTCAGAAGCACCATCACGAAATTATCGGACATATATTTGTGTCGGTTTGTGATGACCGTAACACCTTTCACTGTGTGTATGACCATGTTTGACGGCCGTCATTACAGATACATATATTTGTAGGGGCTACGCTTCTTTGGTTTCCTTGGGTACGTGGTGGACCATTCCCCCCTTCTGGGCCTGTCGATATGTTGGCATTCTCTAGCTTGTCTTCCATATCTGACATGCCCCCTCTTGAGCAGCTTTCTGCGAAACACAACAAACGTGCCAACCAGGATGTCGTTAGAATTTCCCCTCTCCTTGCTTCAAATGATGAGTGCTGGCGCACAGACCTTGAGTACCTTGCTATTGATGCTCAGCTACGCACTGGGGCTGTCCCCACCTTCGACACCAAAACTTGGATATTCATCGTGGTCGAATAATCCATCGACACCAACGTTTCTGCGTTTTCTTGTTATCGGCAGTGTGCGCAACAGCGCTCCATTCATGTTTGCACTCGAGACCAATGCCGCGACCTTCCATCTCGCTAAATCTGGATGATGGCCCCCTCTCCGGCAAACGTCTTCCATCGCGCCCGCTCCACAGATATCGCCTCGTAGACACCGGCATACCAACAGCACTATGTAAATACTTCAGAGCACACACGAATTCACGCTAAATACGCCAGGCTGTCGTGCACCCGGGAAGCGATTGCGAGCGAAATTCCGACCAGCTCGTCAGTCTGGCATCTCATCTTACTCGTTGGCTCGACATAAATTTAGGGTTCACACGTGCTCAACGCCCTTTACCGTACTTCTTTATATCACGATGGTTCACCCCATGTTTGACCACCATCAGACCATTCAGCATCATACATACTTCAGCAGTATTCATGCTCTCGTCGAACACAAGCGACATACCGAGACCAAGGCTACGGTACTGTAGTATTACACCCCCTGTTTTCACCCTTCATGGCGTGTTAGAGCCACTTGCACAATTGACTCTGTACGTCACGGTGAAAGCGTATAAAGTTGTCTCTTCGGCGCAGCGATGTAAACTATCCTGTGAGGGTTTCAAGTTTCTCTCTGAAACAGCAATACATCGTAAAACTGCAGAGGGAATAGGACGTCACTCGCGCCAAAAAACCCTGGCTATAGCAAAATGAGACCCAAAAAGTGATTCTGCCGGCATGAATCACGCGAGAGGAATGTATGAACGCAGGAAATCGATAAACCTGCTCTAGATTAGACTTTAAACAATGGAAACAACAATGGGCTTTACTTCTTGGAGCTTTGTTTAGGCATAAATTTTCAACACACCGACGAACTACCTTAATTTGTGAGTAACCTTACACGTGCTACGTATGTTTTTTCATAATTGGATATATCACCATCGACGGCAGAGCTGTCTATAAAACGAACGCGCCATAAAGCAGACGTCATAATAGACGTTGTAAGTTGATCGTTTCGTCATGTATGAATATGAAAAGCAATTGAATGACAAACATATTCGGGGGTATCGTCTTTAATCGTAAATGACAATAAGAACACCAAGTGTCCCATATATATATACCTGGTATATTCTAAAAACATTACAAAAAAAATCCAGCTGTGAGATCGAGGATTTCGTCGAAACTCACTTCGCAAGTTGTGTGTGATACATCAGTCGCGCGTTTTACGGGGGGGTCAAATATGTCCTAATAAAGGGTGTAGGTCCGTGACTCCCCTTGGTACTAGTGAGTACCAGTGTCAAAAGTATGATACGTAGGCGATTTATATATATATATCGTTGTGCTCCACACGCACGTATACATGACACGAGGCGTACGTTGCAACATCATTTCAAGGGAAACGGCACATTCCGGGTGGTCGCGCTGTTGGATGAAACGGTGCACGGGGTTAAGTTGCCTCACGAAGAGGTTGGGGTGACGAGGCTCAAGCCATGAGGCGAGCTCTCAGAGAGAAGAAGACCAGTTGTATCGTATTTTATTAACTAGACCAGGTAGACAAAGAACACAGCCAAAAATGATTCCCAAAAGGCAGTAAGTAAAGTGATCTAGTGGGCGCCTACCACACCATAATCACCATTGTCATAATCCAGTTCACATCGTATGACAATTCATCTGCAATTGATCTACGATATATGTAGATCCTACCATGTCGTACCTATCATCGGTCAGCGACAATGCGCCTCAGCTAATATCATAACAATAGAGATATTGCATGATCCTACACGCGCCTGGTAGCAATAACGAAAACGTCTGTCACGACATGCTCGGTGCCTCCGGAGTGATGAACATGGTTTCAGGGCCTCTCTCAGACAACATTTAACCCATGCCCAGGTACTGTAATCACTATAACACCATGTGCTTTCCGAAGCTTCTCGCCTAAGAAGGTCTATACCTCCCACGAAATACGTTTTGGTTCCTAGTGTGTACGGAAAAAACCACCGGATGAACAGACCCATTGAAGGGTTCGGTCTATGTATGTATACAAAAAACAACATTATTCAAACAATCACATGAGTTTTCCCCACAGTGTTTGGTTAAGCCGCCCCCTCATCCGGAACAAGCACTGGCTATAAAGATGTGCTACCTCTTGGGCAGCACGCGATACTATTTGAAACGGTGGGTTTGTCTTTATATAACCCCAGCAGGGGCCAAAGAGTATTTCGTGTTACTACAATACGTGTTCCCACCTCGTCTTATCTTCGCATGCGTTCGGCATAGCAGGCCGTTCGGTGAGCTGTTTTGTTCTTGCTTCGTGCGTTGAGTTAGTCATGATGCCTGTAATAACTTCAACTCGGACCACGTCTTTAACGGCTGAAGACAGCACGGAGGCATATTCGGTTGACACGTATTTTGTATATCTACGAACCGTCTGATCGTAAACTGCTGCGCGTAGCACGCAACGGCGTGTGCTTTTGTTTTTCGTAGCCATAGAGATCTCGACTTTACCGTTCGATCTGAGCTGTCCCTGGTAGCCCTGCTTAGTGTTGTGTAGTGCCGATAATGTCGCGCAGCATCTCCAACCTACCTGCTGAACCACGGTATTATCGTTCGAAGATTTGGCCGGGGGTTGGTGTATGCCACCCTGCGTGAACGATAAGGTTCGCTAGTATTGTTTCTGACGTGGGGCCTTCCCTGCACATGTATCCCCCTCCCAATGCATACCACAGGCCGCAGGATGGACAGCGTTGTGCCAAACTGTTTTCCGCCCCCTCGACGCTGTGGCAGATACGTCGCAGTACATCAGATTGCGTTCGGGTGATATCACGGACGTCAAACATGCGTGGCGATTTTTGGTTCTTGCTTGTGAAGCTATTACCATGAATCCTTCACTAAGTTAGGTTACTGTCCCAACAATGTTTTAGTGTACATACATATTGCAAGACATGTCAGAACACATGTATCCAACCTCTAAATTGTTTTTCAAGAGTACTGTCGTAACGTTGTCACTGGGACCCCGACGCTCTAAGCAATACGGCGACAGTCACACGACTCGCTAGAAAAAGGCAGAAATGACTACGACAGTACTTTGATGTTTCAATTGTCGGGCTGACAGGTATTCGTAACTAAAGAGGTACCCAATGTTGAGGAGTATCACTTTACTTTTCATCATATAATCTTTGTTTATACCTCGGCCACGAAAGTCTTCATCGAGATATACTTCCATATTTTATCACAAACTATAGGCAGGGTTTGAGATACGTGTGCATGTATGGTGTCATTGCCATGAAACTCCCCAATTTAAGAGCCTCAGACCTACAGTGTTTGACAATACCAATATCGTACCGTGCATCGCGTGTCCAATATTCCTGAAATGGGCTTCGTTCGTATCGGCTGGGGATATATATCCCCGTCTATATGAACGCTCACAACATGTTTCCTAGTGGTTGCCAGGTTATCAATTATAATACTGGTGATGGTATATGAAGCGAGTGCCGGGTTCCATATCTATCAAACCGATCTTGGCGTACTGGCATTATATACCCGTAATTTGAGTGACTCCTGATATGTTGATTTCTCGAGGCCGCGGCTTTCCCTGGATGCTGTGTAAGAAATTTTCGATATCATATCGGTCCTAAAGGTTGTTGTGGAAGTATGGTTATACTCTCACTTTTACATCCCAGCGTTTAGACAAGTCATGGCCACCGGTGTCGTCCCTTCTCCCCCAGGGACGTGACTCTTGCTCAATAGGTGTAGCCTTCTCAAGGCTCTTTGATCCCCATATTATACGTTTCTACCCCAGGCTCACGCGTTTTCCGCGAGTCAATGATTCAATACGAATCAAGCACTATGACTACGGCCATGCCCCCGGGGCACTCGATCTCGCGAAACAACCTCAGTCAGCACGACGATATCTTGAACTTTACCGGGGACGCACTATATCGTTTCGTAAGTCGACTCGATTTGTTTAAGGTCATCACGTTGAGGTGCATCCAGCGACGGGTCCGCTAGAGCGTAGCATGAATGGTTATTGGCGAATAAACATTTATGGGACTCATTTTATCCTGACCAAAGCCGCTTTGAACGATCATATTTGCTTCGTTGACCTGAGTCCACAGCGTATACTTTCAATACCCGTTTGGCGACACGTAGTAGGTAGTGCTAGATGCTGCACACCAAGAGGTGTGGTATGGCTACCGTTGCTTTGCGTCTGCGTCGGTCTTACTCTATACATAAACTTCACTCCAACTATTCCCTGATAACTACGGCTTGGGCGCAAAAAGTCAAAGTTCGCCTTCGTTCCACACGGCATCACCGGTTATATCGTCGAGCACGAAACTTAACGGGATATAGACTTAGAGTTTTACTCGTTTCGAGTTGATTTTCACTCACTACGCGAATGAGTACCCGGAAAATCTTATTCCGGATGTGAATACTCCCATTATACCACGAGACTGGTGGTTGTACCTGCTTGCTGAGTCACTGCACAATGGGCATAACCCAACATCGGCAAGTTGCTCGTAGAACATGGTATACATAGAGTCCGTCCTATCAAATTTTGACAA
>JBBMKB010093430.1:0-11039 GCA_037833945.1 Alaria marginata
ACCCAACCCAACCCAACCCAACCCAACCCAACCCAACCCAACCCAACCCAACCCAACCCAACACAACACAACCCAACCCAACCAGGTGCCGAGGGGCACAATTTTTCTGGCACCTGGTTTCAGATGGTCAGGTATAGCATTCCCGTTCCTATCACAACGTCACAACCACGAACGCTCACTCAAAAGAGCATGTCCCGTTCGAGGGTCGATATCTACAGCAGTCAGTAGGCTCGGAGTACAGCAAACAGCCTCTGACCCTTATCGTAAATATATCCAGCTTAAGTGAAGTATACTGGTAGCACTTAAATGGAAATCGAGAAGGATGGAGGCCCCCCCCTCTCGTGGGGTCCAAGGCGAACACGAAAACGAGACTATTGGTACGAGTAGTGTGGATGACTGGGATACGTGTGTTTCCCCCCCATGCGCATGTACTGTTACACCGCCGGCGGGGCAAAAACCTTCTCACAAGAAGGTGTACTTATATAGGGTAATCGCCTTTTGAGTTTTTCCATTTGATTTGTCCACTCCGCTATGAATATTTAAGTTTAAGCCATCTTCTTGTTTTTTGGTTCAGGTTGTTTTTGCCTCTTCATGGCGATGTTTTTTCGTTCCGGATTCAGACTGGCCACGTGTGTTGCTGCGGTTAAAATCTCCATCGCGAGTTTCTCACATCCCCAGAACGAATAGTAGATGCGTGAATAGACACTACCAGGTACCTGGTATGGGCTAAGCAGATTCTCCCGCAGAATTTTCGCGCAGAATTTTCCCGTCGGGCCCGCGAGCACGCTGCGCCGTTCGTTTTTAATCCTTGACGTTAACGGTTCCTTGAGCGAGAAGGGTGGAGTGCTTATTTAGTAATTAAGAAAAAAGTATGACATCAGCCGTCGACGTATAGTCAACTAACTGAGGGTTTATTTCCGGATCGCCCGCAACAAAAACGTCATCACATTTTACCTAGGTGTGTATTTATGTTTGTCCTTATTTACCGAATTGTACGTGTACTTACGTCACAAGGCAGCCATAGTGTTTATTGGCTTGCTTTGACAGTTGAGAACCCAGGCTGGGTCAGTATTTCTGTTTCTTGCTATAGGTGTCCTGTACTACTGCTGTAGCGGTTCACAATCTGAGTATACGAATAGCGGGGCGCCGGTGCTCAGCGAGGGAAAGGGCTAAGTTATGTGCGGTTTAACGACTGTGACATGCAGAGCGTTACTGGCATGGGCGAAGTAAGTTGCCTCGTACGTCCACCGCTGCATTTTTGTTGACATCAATATGCGCGTCGCATGTTGTTGCTTTCTGCTCTGTTTTGGACAGGAGGTTAACGGAGGTGTGCTTAACGTCGCCGAAGGCGGAAGGGCCCGCTTCAAGTCCAGGGCGTACATGCACGACGTCGAGGTTCAGAGCGTGACGGAGGAGGGCATGGATGTCACCTCCGACCAATGGTTCGGTGGCTGCATCTACAACAATGTAAGGCGACTCTCCACCCGCAGGGGTATCGGTCGCGTGCTACTGTAGTCACCTTTGGCGGCGCGGAAACAGAAACAGTCGAAAGCGTGTGCTTTTTTCGCCCGTTTCGCACTTGTTCGGAGCTTTGTGCTGTCGAAAAATGCGAACCACTGATTGATAGCGAGCGTCCGCTGTTTTGCACCGACAACTGCTGCTTTACCAGAACGCCTATCCAGCAGAACTCCTGGCCAAGCAGGGATAACGTGTGACTCTTCCGATTTTTAGAGACGGCACCGAATGTGTGGAGGTCATATCATACGAAGTATACATAGTTTTAAGAGTCACCCGGTGTTTCCCCCCAAAAGCGAGCGGGCATTCAGGAACTGTTATTTGTTGGATTGTTGTTGCGCCTCCAACCGCCACCCCGTTGCCCGCAAACCAACCAGGGTATCCTGAGGTTCGACGACGGATTCGACGCGTCGGATTGCTTCACCGACGCCGGTGGCGAGTCTGCCCCCGGGGACGGAAGCGGAATCTGGAACGGAGAGACGGGCTTGGTGGTTATCAAGGGGGACACCACCTTCACAGACTGCGGAACAAGGGTGAGTCGGTCGGTAACAAGGGTGGGCCGGTCAGTAACAAGGGTGAGTCGGTCGGTAGCACACGGAGGCTTTTCAGGTGTCGCGAGGGAAGCCTCTCCGTAGGGCGTTAGGGCTAATGATTATCGCGTTTCGCCCCGTACGAGTGTACGAGGGTGGTATATGGTTGTACTTGTTTTGATACAGGAAGCAGATCAGCCCTGCCCGACTTCAGTAATTGCAGTTTTTGGAGTGCGCTGGAATTGCTTCGCCAAGCTTGTTTGCTTGGGGCGGGCGCAAGTGACCCCCCCCCCCCCCCCTTCCCCTTCCGCTCTGTTATGTGTCGTTTCAGGATATCAACGGTAACAGAGGCGGCGCAATCTACAACGCGGGCAAACTGAGCGTGTTTGACGCCGCCAACTTCACGGGCAACCGGAGCTCGGTAAGGGCAGCAGTGGGGCAAATAAGAGCCGGGGTATGCCGTGCCCCGAGCAGCGGAGCCCGTACGGTGTGCATTGTTGCTGTTGGTCCAGAGTGATGTCGATAGTTCCTATCGTTATTATCGATGCTTTGCGGCTGATCATTATCGATGTTTTGCGGCTGGCCCAGGGTCGCCAAAGCCGCCCCCCGCCATTTAGACCACGCCGGCTGGACGAAGGACCGATATCGCACTGGAGTATCGGAACCCTGAGCCCGCCGTCATTGGTTCATACATTTTGCCCCGCTGCATCAATTCACCCAAAAGACAGAGGTGCATTGTCACTGGTTCGTAAGTTGATAGTTGGCCTCTCATAATTCATGTAGTTTTTTTTGTTTTGTCCCCCTCCGGGAGCCGTTCATACACCTACCCGCGCTCGGTATGTCGAACACAGTGTATTCGTGGTCTGTTATATTTGTATTACTTTTTCGGTCGAGCAGTAATGTTTGAACGTTTTTGCCCCGCTTAGTCGCCCGGAAAACGCCTCCGGCAAAATCCGACGACGTCGTGCTTTAACCAATACCATGTCCGGCTTCTCCAACCGTACAAAAAGTGTACCAGGTATGGACGGTGGTAAGTTTTTTTTTCCTGTGGGAAAGCCGTGAACAAACGGTATCAGACCCGGTCGGTGAGACATTGTGTAGAGTGCCTTCTGTTGGTTGGGACCAAGTAGGCTAGTGGGCACGAAGTGCTATATATCCAACAAAATATGGTATTTCGGGTACACGATGAATGTAGTACCCTCACGGTATATGCCGACGTGCAAAATCGCCCGAAGATGACTATTTTTTGCTCACGATATGTTTCTCTGTGATGCTCTGCCTCCCGCGCGACGATATGCCCAGGCCGGCGGTGCCATTTACAACATTGGAGTGTTGAAGTTCCTCAAAAACTCCATGGCGGTCTTCTCCGGCAGCCGCGCCTCCGACACCGGCGGGGGGCACGTCAAGAACACGACCCCGGGCACGATGCTGTTCAAGGGCGGTGCCTCGTTTACGGATGGCTTCTCCGAGTCGAGCGGAGGCGCTCTGTGGAACGACGGCACGCTGAGGTGAGGAGATAAAACAAATATTACGGGGGACCATAGTAAATAGGACTTACGGTACACACAACAACCTGTATATTTCCCTATTTTTTACTAGCACTATTTGGTCCTATTTACTATGGTCCACCGTAATAGTTGGAATACTTTCGTGGAAGAAACCACGAGGGAAAAAACACCGGAAAGCAGGGGAGGGAGGCTTTGGAGCAAGAAATGTCATGATTTATGCTCGTTCGTTGCCCGTTTTGCTCTTGTGACACACCAGGGACCAACAACAAAATAAGAACAGGGGAGGGAAGGAGGTTTCCGACTTTTGCAATTTTATTCGCGTTTTTTTTATGCGGGGATGTATATCAGCGCACACGTTTTATAAATATTTGTTTTAAAACTGCTTTTGCAGGGTTATATTTATGGAAGTATAAAAGTGGTTTTCATTCAAGCCGCAGACGTTCGTGGTAGGCTGCCGACGTTTGAATCACCTGTTTGTGTTTCCCGCCCGACAACGTTCGTTTGACCAGCATCTCCAAGTCGGCGGTGTTTACCGAAAACGGCGCCAGCGGCGACGGCGGGGCAATCTACACCCTGTCCACCTCTGACCTGAGCCTCCCGGAGGACACCGTCTTCGAAGGGAACTACGTGTCCTCGGTAAGCGTCTCAGGGTCGCACTCGTAGAGCCGCTGCTACTGATGTCCTTGGGGGGCAAGAATGGGGCCATGGTATATAGAATGGACGGCGGCTGGCGCTGTAGCACTCGCATGGCATGCTGGTTGCCTGCCGCCACCGCCGCCTGCCTTGCCGCAGGGACGGATAATTCGGGATGGTTTACGTAAGATCTGCGCGAGCGCTGCGAGGCGCGTGTGATTTGTCTGCAGTGTTTTTTTGTTGATGGCGTCGAGCGGCCCCTCGGGTACCGCGGCCTTCTCGTCTAAGCGTTGGCTGATGAAGTGTGTCAGTTCGAGACCACAGCACGGAAGATAAACAATTTGCTAAGACACTATTACGTGGGTCCATAGTAAACAGGACCAAATATTGTTAGTAAAAAAAGTGAAATATATAGGTTTTTGTGGGTACCGTAGGTCCGATTCACTATGGTCCCCCGTAATAGACCGATATGAGTTGTCGTGTTTGCGTTGTTGTCGGACAAAGGCTCGTGCTATATACTGGTACCGCGTTGCACCAAACGTATCTTCCCCCCGACCCCCCTCCGCCACCGCTGCGCTTTCTCCCCCCCCCCCCCGTCCACCAACACAAACAGCCGGATTTCTCTGACTGTGAGAACATCTTCAGCTTCAACGACGCCGAGGACACGTTTGAATGTCTGCCTTGAGATGCTACCTTCGCCTCGCCATGCAAAGAACCCAAGAGGTTCTAACGAGTTAATGCATATCCACTGCAGTACAGGACGCCTAAGAAGAAGCAGAAGTACTATCTCAAGCCGGGTTTCTTATTTGCGAGAGGGTGCGTTCTACGCTAATTTCAGTATAGCGTCTCCCTGATTTCTTATTTAGCTGTGAACCCCAGTCTGGCTTTCTTATTACTCTGCTTCTTCTTATTAGGTGTCCGGTACCGTACTCCATTTCATACTGTAGATCCTACTGTAGAGAAAGATCACTAGTGGGACTTACACAACTGGGATTGTTTTTCGTGCTGGCACGTTGCCTCTAGCACACGCTTTGCTAAACCAGCACGACAGGGTGGGCGAGAGGCCCTTCGGTCCGACAATGATGCCACAATGTGGCCTCCTATTTAAACCTTGCGTAGAGGGGTGTAAGGAGCATTGCCGTTGCTCTCGTACGGGCTACGCCGACATAGACAGAGAGGAAGATAACTGATAATCTAATATTAACATCGACGTTTTGTTGTGAGTTAGAACAGGGATGGGTGTTGGTCGTTGGCGATATGCGCCATGCATGAGAACGATTCGTTAGCTGACTATTAATAGTCAAAGACTGTGCTGTCGGAGTTGGTTGTGTTGTTGTTTTGTCTGTCGGTTGTCTTGGTGCTTGCCCGGTCCGGGTTGGTTGTGTTGTAGTTCGATAATGTAGGTCCTAATGGCGGCACGCCAGCACGTACCAGGTGCCTAGTACGGAGTACCCTGGTACCGTCAAAAGGGCGAGGTGTTAGTGCGTGATTTTCTGTTTTTGTATTTTCACTCGTTTTCTGAGGATTTGCTGTTGGTTGTCCGTAACGTCGGGCTGAGCGCAGACCTGTGCTTTTGTACCAAGATTCTCTGTATCTGATTTTTTCGCGGCCTCGTACAGGCAGCACTCCAGACATATTGTATTACTACAGTAGTCGCAGCCGGTGTTCGTGGCAATGTACCTGATAGAGTCTAACCAGACAATCCAGAAGATAAAAATGCAGTCGGCAGTTTGCGGTTTCTTACAAAAGTACTCGTTGAGGCGATCACGTTTTGTAGGTACGAGTGGAGGGTGGGGAGTGGAGAGTGACTGTGTTGCTTTTTTCTGCTTGCAGGCTGTAGACCCTTTGTGCCTGCGCTTTTTCCCCCACGTATCTTCCATAACGACCCACACACGGCTCCGATGAGACTGGATCACCAGGTAGTGTGTAATAACGCACACACAACATTGTACCTTTTTTGTGTTTTCATGCAGTCGGTGTAGGAGAGCTACATATATTATCATTCGTGCAGCAGTTTTCATGTGTGTTTTCATGCAGTCTGTATACGAGAGCTACATCTTTTTAAGAAAAAGGTATAACATCAGCCGTCGACGTATAGTCAACTAACTGATAATATCATATTATACGTGCAGCAGTTTTTACTGCTGTTGCGGGTGCATGCGCCTCTGCATGTTTGTTTCCGTAGTGTCCATATTCAGCAGTTGGTTGATATTACGGCCTGTTGCTGCGGGTGCTGGAGCACTCCATACTCGTACTATTAATTGTTGCTGGTAAATATCAGGGTCATAGGAATCTGGCTTGTACTACTGCACGTTTCGGCAATTAAGTTGGCCCTGTATCTACCTGTAGATACTGGAAATTTAGCGGATTCCGTGGAGTACACGTTGCCATACAGGATAGCGGGCAAAAATACTGGCAGGGCTCAGTACCCAAGACACTGTGGGCACCTGTTGGTGCATTTTTCAATTCGCCTGAATGTCATAATAGAGGAGGCTGGCCCAGAAGTCCAACCATTGATCATGCGCATTCAAGCGCAGCATTCATAACATAGCGTGCAGAAAATTATACTGGCTCCTGGTTTTTCGTTTACTTTTTCTTATTCTACATCGCGCGCTCCTTGCCCTTCTTGTGGTCGTGCTTGAACAACTACACGCTCAATTGTAGTTCTCCCAAGCTATTTTTTTCCGGGGTCCTGCGAGAGATCTTCCGTCGCCTGCGCAAGCATATTACTTCCGGTGTTGAGCCCACCTCTCGATGCAACGAAAAGCACAGCAGGAACGAAGAGGCGCCGGACACCGATAACTGTGCAACTCCCAGCTGCACCCAGCGTCCTCGAGAAGCGGCGACCTTCGTAACATCGAGGCTCATAACCTGTTCTGAATCTGGAGGTTGCGCGTGAATACCCACAGGTAGCTGCATAACAGCTAGTGGTAATCCTACGAGGTCGGTGTGACAAGCATGTGTGCAAGAAGAATATTCACCTGCTCAAGCTACTGCTGTAGTATCATCGGGGCTTCTGCGAGAGTTATCCGTCGCCTCCGAAAGCATTGTTCTTCCGGCGTTGAGCCCACCTCCCGCAGCAACGAAAATCATAGCAGGAACAAAGAGACGTCAAACACTGATCTTTGCGCAGCTCTCAGCTGCACCGAGTGTCCTCAAAAAGCAGTGGTCAATGGCAAGAAGCAACAAGATCCGAGGCTCACAACCTGTTGTTCTGGACCCGAAAGATACGTATGCATACCCACAGGTAGCTGCACAACGGCTAGCGCTGATAGCTTTAAGCCTTTGAGTACCATGTCACAAATAGCTGTGCAAGAAGAAAGTTCACCCTATCAAGCTACGTTATTACGGGGGACCATAGTAGATAGGACCCAAATATTGTTAGTAAAAATAGGGAAATATATAGGTTTTTGTGTGTATCGTATGTCCTGTTTATACTACGAGTCCCCCATATTAGTATAATCAGGGCTTCTACGGGAGTCATCCGTCACCTCCGGAAGCGCACCCCTTGTGACGTCGAGCCCATCTCGCGCTGCAACCAAACCCACACCAGGAACAAAGGGACGTCGAACACCGAGCACTGCGTAGCTCTCAGAAGCACAACTAGTCCTCAGAAAGTGGCGACCGCAGCGAGCACCGGGGCTCATAACCTATTGTTATAGATCCAAAAGTTGCGCACCCGTACCCCACAGGTTGCTGCACAACGGCTAGCGCTGATAACAGTAAAAGCCTACGAGCTCGTTGTGACACAACTGAAGAAGGTCCTCCGTATTCTTAAGCCGGTGTTGTCGGGGGGCCTCTACGGGAGTCATCCGTCGCCTCCGAAAACATATTCCTTACGGCGTTGAGCTCAACTCGCGCAGCAACTAAAAACACCGCTAGAACGAAGGGAGGTCGAACACCGAGCACTGCGCAGCTCTCAGCTTCCCCGAGGGTCCTCAAAAAGCGGTGATCACGGCAAGCATCGAGGATCAAAACCTGTTGTTCTGGATCTGAAAGATGCGCATACATACCCACAGGCACCTGCACAACGGTTAGCGCTGATAGCGGCAAGCCAACAAACTCGCTGTGGCACAACTGTACATGACTAACAGACGCATTCTACGATAAAGGTGCAACATGTTTTTCTGAACCTCATCACCTGACGAGCTCCATGCCTCACCGAAAAACTGCTTTTGAGCAAACTGAAAAGTGCAATCCGATGAACAAACCCGTGGCCCACCTGTACAAATAAAGAACGTTGCAAAAATAGAATGACATTCTGACGGTTTTCGGTTAAGGAGCCTCGTCATCCAGAAAGTAAAAACGCCAAAAAGTGCTACCTCTATCGTAGAAAGCGTCAACATCGCCGTCTTACCATATACATACCTGGTACCGATCTGGTATTCGTTCGGCCATGGCAATCCCCCCGTCCCGCCCCCACCGCCATTCGACGGTAGCTACATCGGCGGCAAAAGGCCGTTCAAGGTACAATAGCCGGCGGTGACACGGGTTAGCAGCCCAGGGGCACTAACTACCGTTGGCGGTGTCGGAAGCTCCCGCTGCCACGACCGTGTGGGTGCTTGTTGGCGTCGTCGCCGACTCCTCCGCTGCTGCCAGGCGGTATGGCGGGATCGAAGCGTGAAAAAGCGGTTGTCAACCCCAAGGTACATGTAGCTTCTTGGGCTGCTATAATAGCCGCGAGCTTGCACGCAGGGAGGGCGGGGGGAGGGGGGAAGGGAGGAAGGTGAGGGGGGCAGGGGAGGGAAGGAGATTTCTATCAAAATTAAGGAACAAAAGTGCGCGACTATGCTGCACGAAGTTCGTACAGGTGCAACCATAACTCCACCCCTCACACGTGAATGACACAAGGATTGCTTTCTTACCACACGTCCCCGCAGTGTATGCGAGGGGGACACCGGATTCATGATAAAGTGAATGATTCGTCCCACGGTTTGATTTCAAGTCTATGTACGCTCCAGCCGGGTCGTTGCGCGAACGCTGAGCGAGATGCTCAACAATCGTTCGGCGAGCAAAAAACGACGAGAGAGCCAACACGCGTGCGAGAATTTTCAGCTGCCTCCTTTTGGGGGTGGTATCGCACAGGCCCAAGTGATATACCCTACCCTCACACGATTTTATCGATTCAGAAAAAAAGCAAGACTGGCCCTAAATAAACCCCAGGAAACTGTTGCCACGATCGGTCCTGAGCGAGGGTAACCACCGAAAGAGCAGACGGCTCACAGGAAGAAACTTCTTATAGGCAACGTAAGTTGTGTGGGAATGCACGCACACTGACTACCAATTTCGGCTACCCACGTGGCGTATCAATACTGTTTACAACAACCTCAGCTGTCGAGCTGAAGTTCACCAATTGAATTATTTTTAAGCTGTACACCAGAATACACAAAAAACACCAGATATAGCCCGTACTGAATACCACAGGGTATATACCCTAACAAGACGCTCCCTGGGGTACAATCCACAGTCAACAGGAGGAGAACAAAATGAGTGGGTATCCGTGTTCATTCTAAAGGTTGAACCACTGAGTGAGCCACTCAGTCAGTGCTTGGGGGGCTTGATCAACCCCGGAGAATGTTATCGGTGGGAGGGCGAATTGAGCCCAAAGGTAAATATTTTGTTAGTTATAAAGGCTAAACCACTCCACTGAGCCACTCAGTCAGCGCTGACTGTTCAACCTTTATAATGAACAATCCGCATTTTATTTGTCCTGTACCAGGTATACTATTACCACGAGTAGGTTCCTCCCACGGCGGGGGGAAAGAGCTGCCAACGGTTGGCTCGTGATGCCTGTGGCACACACACAACCCTCACTTCGAACGAATGTGCCCGAAGAAAAGAAAAGGGCGTTGGCAAAAAAACGGTATACCGGGGGTGTTTTGCGTCATTTTACGGTACAGGGGAAATCCCTCACTAAAACCACCTTATTTGGGCTGCGCTCAGTGGTCCAAAGCACCGCCATACCGGCAGATGGCTGCGAAAAAACCTGCGTACATCGGCATAGCCAATCGCGTCAGCTGGCACCGTTTTCTGATACTGTTTTCACCGTTTTCTGGCGTGCGGAACACCGATCGATACGCCTACCAGACCTGGGCAAGATCAACCCCGTCAACAACCATAGCACTAAACAACAACAGTTTACACAAAGTACGCGACAGCAGTTAATAAAATCCAATTTTGGCTAAGGCTCGCGGCATATGGTGATGTCAGCGTTGAGCACAGGCTCTTAAAGGCTATCATACAGGATTTAGAGTGGCGTCCTTGCTGAGCACAAATGCTTATTAATAGCTGTAAATTCTTAAACTACATAAAAACTCAGCCTGAAATTCTTAACTGCCAAATTCTGAAAACATTTCGCGTACTGGTACCATACGTCTTTCGAAGCAACAACAATCAACGGCCAGAGCACTGCTCTCGCAGGTAAAAAAACGCACAATGGGATGGGGCCATCTAGAGGCGGCGTTGTCCCCTGCTGCGGGCATCCTGAACCCTCAGTGGACGGCGGGACCAAGGAATTCGGCGCGTCCTATCGCCGAAAGGCCACGGCACACTCCCCCTCCTCCCTTGGTGGGAGGGTGCATATGCTTCGTACATGCGTAATACTATCATACTCAATAATTGTCTGATGCGCTCGTACTGCTTTTTTATAAGTCTAAAAGTCCAATGGCATTTCACGTTTCACTCTCCTCGCAGTCTCGCAGTGATCGCATAAATACTGGTTGGCTGATTAATACGCATACATACATACGATACGCCGTTGGCATGCCAGCGTTGGCATACCGTATAACACGGATGAAAGCACACCCCGGTGATAACTTTTTGACCTTTGAAAATATCATCACCGGGGGTGCTT
>JBBMKB010093441.1:0-11039 GCA_037833945.1 Alaria marginata
CACTATATACCGATGGGTGATCCATGGGCGACCCATGGACAACCCATGGGCGACCCATGAGCGACCCATGGACCAACACTTTAATCCCATGGGCGGCCTATCGGCGACCCACGAGCCAACACTGTAAAACTATGGGCAGCCCACGGGTGGCCCACGGGCCAACACTATAAACCCATGGGCGACTCATGGGCGACCCATGGGTGAGCACCAAAAACCCATGGGCGATCCATGGACGACCCAGGGGCGACCAATGGGCCAGCCCTGCACATATTTTGGCGACCCATGGGCGAGGCCCATGCATGAGCCAGCACTATCAAGTCGTGGGTGGCCCCTGGGCAGGCAGTACAAACTCATGGGTGACCCATGGGCGAACTATAGGGGAACAATGTCAAGTCATGGATGACCCATGGGCGACCCATAAGCGACCCATGGGCGGCCCATGGACCAGTATTACAAACGCATGAGCGACCCATGGGCGATCCGCGGGCCAGTACTACAAAGTTATGGGTGAGCCATGGGAGACTCGTGGGCGACCCATGGGCGACCCATGGGATGGTATACCCATGGGCGACACATGGGCGACCCATGGACCAGTATGAGTGACCTGTGGGCGACTCATGGGCCAACACTACAAACTCTTGGGTGACCCATGGGCGAACCATGGGCGACTCATGGGCCAGTACTAGAAACCTGTGGGCGACCCGTGGGTGACGCATGGGCGACCCATGGACCAGTACTACATACCCATGGGTGACTCATGGGCGACCCATGGGCGACCCATGGGTCAGCACTCGAAAACCGTGGACGAACCATGGGTGGCTCGTGGATGACCCATGGGCGATCGATGGGCTAGCATTTCAAACCCATGAACGACCCATAGGCGACCCATGGACCAGCACTAAAACCTCATGGGCGACCCATGGGCCAGCAGTATCAAGCCGTGGGGGCGCTATGGGTAAGCCATGCTGACCCATGGGCAGGCCATGGTGACCCATGCGCAAGAGCTACGAGCTCATGGGTGACGCACGGGTGAACTATGGGCGAGCGCTATCCAGACATGGGTGACTCGTGGACGACCCATGGGCGACAAATGGGCCAGCGTTACAAACTCATGGGTGACCCATGGGCGACCCATGGGACAGCACTATCAAGTCATGGGTGACCCATAGGCAACCCATGGCTAGTCATGGGTGACCCATGGGCGATCCATTGGCCAGCGCTTGAAACCCGTGGGTGACCCATGAGCCATCAATACAAACTCATGGGTATTCCATGGGCGACCCATGGGACAGCACTATGTACCCATCGGACAGAAAATATAATTTGGTCGTTATGATGTCCGTCGTGGCCATACTCTCTCCTTCGTGAATTTCCACCAGGCTTATTTAGGAGAACCGTGCCCAACGCTGATATAGGTAGGTAGATTGAATACTCTATATGTTTGTTCAGCGCGGCGCTCCCACCTGTATTTGTCGACGCAGGCAACCCTTCGGGTTAGCTTCCTTCAGCGTCAAGACTGATTATAGTTGTGCTAACATTCCCTGTGCGACACCGGGCACGCGTTCTCCCCTTGCTTTTCCTTGGTGAGCGCAGGCTATCGTGGACCTGCGTATCGCGTGGCAGAAAACTTTGCCTCAGGCGACGGGAAGCACGACCAAGACTAACCGGACAATGTTGATGCCGCCACAGTGCTACAACGAGGTTAAGGTAAGACTGTAAAACATACCCTTTGGACCAGGTACTTCTTGTCAGAGCTTTGCACGGGTGATGACCCGACCCGCGGGTCGGGTCAGGGGGCTTTCATATTCTCGAGGGTTGAGTCGGATCGGGTCAGGAGGCAGGTTCTCGAAATCTCGCTAGCCGGGTCGGGTCGGATCAAGAGGTTTTCAAATATCACGAGTCGGGCCGAACCACCCGGACTAGACCCGATCCGCGAGAAGTGACGCGACCCATGAAAAGCCCTGCTTCCTTTCAGTGAAGTAGGGGGTTAAGGTCAGACGGTGAACAGTTCTGCTTGTACCAAATACTTGGTTTTATCGATAGGTTCTACTGACTTTGGGGTGCACTGAGAAAAAGGCTACAAAGTCAACTCATTTCTTGATGTGAATTGTTTTATCTCGGTGCTCTTATCGCCGCGCAATGGTGCAGCTTTCGCTTTGGGAAGGGCGATCTGACTAACGAGCTTCTGAAAGCGACCATCGATGATGAAGTTGCTTGCTGTCCTTGTGTTTGTGCCCATGATCCTCCCTTCCAGGTTTGCGCGTTTTGCAGTCAGCTGTTCCATGACCCGCTGGGCTACCGACCTACCTGGGATATGGAGGTATTAAGGTGAGTTAATCCGTATGATACCGTACAACTAGTGTAGCATAAACTTATGGTTAGCCCTGCCGTACTCTCATGATTAACCCAAAGGGCCGATAAAATGTCAATTACAATCCCCGTTCAAGGTCAAAGCAAAGATTCCATGACGAACGCCCAACCCCAGGAGTGGAATGCCATGCTGAAGTGATTGTCTCCCACACGATCACGATAACTGCAAAGCTTGGTCATGCTATCATGCTACTTCGAAGTATGAATACTGCGGAGTGTGACGTTGTTTTAATTCAGGTACAGCATCGACTAATACTTGGTTTGACATCTATAGTCGACATGTGACCCTCCCCTGTCATATCACACAGGATGCGCAAGAAGAAAGAGCAGCTGGCACTCGAAAAAGAGCGAGAATACTGGGACCCGCTGAGGAATTCAAGCTTAAATATGGTAAATAACTTGACACTAAAGATTACTGCACCTCTTTGTATGTGTACATACGGGTAGTGCGACATGTATTATCGCGTTTTGGTTGGCGTTCAAGCGGTATGCGCTTCACTCTCTGGGTTTTTTCAACGCTTTCAGTTTCCGTGACCCATGCCAATAGGGTCCAAGGGTTGACTCGGTCAGAGGCGGGTTTGTTCATGTAGGTTTTATGTTCAAAGCGCGAGAGAAGACGATCTGAAGGGGGGATGTATGGAGTATGGAGAGACCGGTTAAAAAAAGTCGTGCCCTTGAAAACAGGACGCCCCGTCAGAGCGACGAAAGCGATTATGGGGAGGACAACACCAGCCTGCGAGGGTTAACGTGTACTCTGCTTCGGTCGCCTAATGCCGTTTTATTCGTCCAGCGCAAAACGAAGCAAAAAGAGTACTGTGGATGCTATGTTCGTGAAATATATTCTTGTTTCGACCCCGCCCTTTGCTGTCCAACCAGCACGAACGCAGTAAAGAGTGCTGTGGATGACCCGCTCGCGAACTTAAAGCTTGTTTCGATTTTGTGCTTCGTTCTTCTGCGCCTCTCACTTTCGCTCTGCCAAGCAGGCCACGCAGTCGAAGGACCAGGACCAGCAAGTATCGCCGGCGGAGGCAGCGGCTTCGCTCTCTGTCGAGGCTGCCGCATAAGTAGCATCGCCGTCAAGCATCGTCGTCAAGTAGTATCTTAGTCGTCCTGGGCGTGGTTTTGACCAAAGTCATTGGAAGCGCCGTTGTATGTGCCTTGGCTTTCCGTCGAGACTGCCACCTAACAAGCATCTTCAGCAACTAGCTTCATGGTCCTAGGCAAGGTTTTGACCAAAGCCATTTGAAGAGCCCGCTCGGACGCTAAGCATTTTGAATAGCCCGCTCAAATGATAAGTCATTTGAATAGCTCGCTCGAATGCTAAGCATTTGAAGAGCCCGCTCCAATGGTTCGACCTCGTGGGTTAGGTTAGAAATCTACTACGATTGACTCTCCATTTTGTGCACTGCTGTGATGCTGTGTACATCATCGTTTTCTGTGCGGCATGTGCCTCGCCAGCTTTGCTTTGCACAATTTGCACAAGCGGCTCGAGTTTGAAGCGTGATCGTCGGGGGGTTGGAAGCAATCGGACGAGGCCAGCAAGGTCAAAAGGTTCCGATGTGACAAAAGCTAGCCAGCCCACGAAATATGCCCTCGCTTTTTGGGTGTTGCTTGGGTCGATGTCGCTTCACAGGTTAGTCTTTGAAGCTTTAGCGATATTTACATATTTACGGAGAAACCCGCGCCACAGTTATCACAGTGAGCTTGAGAGCGCCAGACAAAATGCATACCAGGTATTCAGTATTCAGCCCTTGGGCATGAATATGCAGTGATCAGCAGTAACATAGTAGCGAGCTCACGCACGTACCATGAGCGTTGAAATATATACCTGGTAGCAGATATCAGCTCTAAAAGGTCTAACATCTGGTAGCCACGACCTCCCTATTCCATTTGCACGACCGCCGCTTGCGACGATAAATCTGGTACGTTGGTATTTATCGCGCGGACAGCTAGATTACTCTACAGAAGGCCCACCCGATGCATGGTACGAAGCCCTTTACAGTATCACCAATCCTCTGGCTCTTGTCAACGACAGCACCGCTATGCACTGCAGCCGTATGCGAACCACGTCGCTACAGACTGAGCTATAACCCCCACAAATACATACAACGTCGTGCTACTGTACCAACACTAATACGCTGCCTAAGATCACCCCATCCAGCGCAAACGCCCTTCTGTACGTAGCCGTTGTTTTACTCGCCGGCTACACTTGCCACGAAGGCTTCCCACGCAGGCTTCACCACTGCCGACACACGCTCGCCTACGCGGGACGCCCTTGCATTGATACAGGCCTCCTCGATGCTCGTTTCTGCATCCCGCACCTGAACGGCCGTCAGTGCAGCACACGAACAAGGGTCATTCCTAGCGAACAGAAAATGTAACGGTCTGTGACAAAAAATACGTGACATTTTCGCGAGTCTTGCTTTTCGTCACGAACGTGACATTGACAAGCTTTGAAAAAAAACATGAAAATAAATGTCACGATTCGTGACAAAAAAAAAACTGATTTCGTTCTTGAAAACGTGACATTTCAGAATTTGCAAAGTTCACGAATCGTGAATTTTTTCAATCGTTGGGTACGGTCAGCGCTGCACACGAGTGACAAGGTCAACACGGCACACCAACAATAGCGTCAGCAGGGCGCACGAGCATATAAGAGGGTCAGCATGGCAAACAAAAAAGAGGGTTAGCATGGCAAACAAAAAAGAGGGTTAGCATGGCACACAAGCAAGAGGGTCAACTTGGCACACAAATATGAGGGTCCGCACGCCACACGAACACTAATAAAACAGAGCTTTAAAAAAAAACAAGAGCGGTGCGATGCGGTGAAGGCTCGAGCAAGGGTCTGTCATCGTCTGCTTTCCGATACAGCAACGCATCAAATTTAGCTTCAGCTTTTCCCGCACTCCAAATCTAAACACAACAAACCCAGGGTACCCAGTAGAGCAAGGGGGTGCGTCCCGTTGTCCGAACGTACGGCCAGTCCACACTTGCTCACTCTTGTCCACGCTATAACGGGCATCCAACCCCCACCGGTACGTGACAATCACAGTTTAAGGCGGCGAACGCCTCCTTCACGGCACGCTGTACCAACGCCGCACTACAATCCGTCCGAGTCGGGGATCTAGTCTCATGGGGGCTGTTGGAGCGGTAACCCTTTTCAAGACATCCTATTCATCAGTCAGATGTATGACCGACCAGTTTTGTCATCCAATCGGGGTACAGATCGAAATCACGGGGCCCACCTTCGTGAAGACAACGAAGAAGTTGTTGGCTGGCATTGGGGTCATGGCCGTCAGCTCCAGACCCTGCTCGTCTGCCAACTTCGCCACCCACGCGACATCCCTGATGCCCCACTGCCCCTCACTGCTGCCTTTGAGGTACTCGTCGAAACCCTTATTACTGTCAGGGATTAGCACACCATCCAGCCCGAACGGGCCATATAAAAAGAAGTGTTTGCCCATCTTTAGACCCAAAGTGACTCCCTTGAGCAGGCCGGGCGTGCATTCCTGCGGGTTGGGGGTTGAAAGCAACCAACGTCAACCACACGGGCGACAATCACATTAGTACCATTACGCGTTGTTAGCCTACTGTTTAAACGCGTCACAAGGAGCACCCCGCTGTAATTCAAGATCGTTGCGATATTTACGCCCCAAGGAAACATAATGTATAAGGCTTGCTGGCATGCGGGCGATAAAGAAAGACCAGCAACTTCTCCCGCTTAGCCGAACGAAGAATGGCACTCGGCAAAACATGGAACCGCTGGGTATGTATGGCCGAATAGGCTAACAATAGGATTGCTACGTACCTGCGAACTTTCTTTACACTATTTCTTGACCAACATTATCGAGAGTCGAAATCGAGCATCTTACACAATCAACACAACAATGCAAGCATCCAACAGCCAATTACGCCAATCTCGCTCCGCTATCGGCCCGCTATGGCTCCGCTATCCCCCGCTACCGCCCCGCTGCTGTCTCGCTCCGTTCTCGCTTGTGGGGGCGGTCTGGCGGGGTCACCTTTGGCGCGATGTGGATCATGTTGATGCACATGGCAGCGTCCCACAGAGCACCACCGTCTCCCTCGGGCTTCGCTGCTGGGCGAGGCCACGTAGCGGGGTTGGAACGCACGTCCAACGGTACCGGCGGAAGGATGTTGGTCAAGCCGCTTTTGTCGATGGTGGTCACTATCTCCGGGATGCGGGTTTCGTCGTACTGCCGGAAGAGAAGGCACAGACGACAGACAGACGACAACGATGAAAAACACGGTATCAAATTCCACCACGTCGACCAAGAGGTTTTGAGTGCATACTGGTGTCTGTTACGCGCCGTAAAATAATACCAGCTTGTAAGCTTGTACGGAACTCTCAGCATGTAGGGAGCATTTAGGGAAACAGCTACTCTGTACTCTGCACTGCTGTAGTCTACTGCTTGTCGCGCCCTGGAGCACTCCGGCATCCGGTATATCCTCGAGTTTACTAAGAACACGCCTTACTAGCATATAAAAAACCCGAGGATATGCCGGGTGTGTCCCCAGACGGCACATGCTGTTTGTATCATATATGCGAAATACGTCTAAACTTTTACTGGTGCTTGGTACCTCGTGTGATGCATGGTGCGTGCGTGCGTGCGTACGTGGGGCCTGATGGAAATCACGATACCAAGATGCCCAAGTTGTGCCCGCTGCATATATTGATCGCGCCTTGTAGGTAGATGTTTGCTTCGTACTCCAGTACAGTACAGTATCATACAGCCACTGCTGCTGCTGCTGCTGCTGCTGCTGCATGTTTCAACAGCAGTACAAGTAGAATTGCTGAAGCTGTTGATGGTTCTACTGAAACTATTGCTATCTCTAGGAGGTACGACGGTGTACAACGTTGTTTGCATCTCACCTATTCATAGCTAGTCTCATGTCTCAGATCTCATGTCTCACCTCGGAAGGCTGGAAGGTCCAGCCTGGCAGTGCCGTCGCGAAAGCTTCAACATGGCAGCCCGTCCCACTCGCAATATCCAGCATTTCACCGCTACCACTACTCGTACCACCTTCCCATTTAGAAAGCTCCTCCAAGATAACGCCACGACTCCGTATAGCCGACGGGTGGTGCCTATCGTCGCTTGAGGACGACAACATCTCGCAAGGTGTCAGTGCCTCTGAGCCTGGGGGTTGTGTATCGTCCGTCTTCAGACTCCACCAAGCAGGCCAGTTAGCAAGCAGCCACGGAAGAGGCAAGGCCAAAGAAAGCGGCGTAACAGCAGCAGCAGCAGCGGCAGCAGAGGTAGCTCGTTGTCGGCCTGGGTCTGGCAACTGCTGTTGTCTGCTGCTGCGATGAGGAGGCTGTTGCAGCGCCGGGGACACGAAGCCTAGGGAAGTTCTACACAGAGAGAGGCAAGCGGGGGCGAGTGCAGCAGTCCTTGTGATCACGCTCCTCATGGTGCATGTGGCGCGTGCATGGCAAAGCTGCAAAGAAAGGCAGGGAGAACAATCATGGTATACTGTACAGTACTGGGGGTCTCTCTATAGTGCTGGTTGAATAGTGCTTACTTCCGTTATAGTGCCAGTAAAATCGCTTGGCACCTACTCCGTTTTATTACCCTTATATCAACACAATACACAATAATGCTGGTTCCGTTATACTGCCGATATTGTTGGCTAGCGCAAAGCAGCCCTATACGGAGACCGCCAACGTATTGGAGGATGGCCTTCTTAGACGCGTCACGGATATTATTATACTATATTTAGTATAGATCGTCGGTCAGTCAAGCCGTCAAACCTCGGTCTGAAAATCATCTCCGGAGAAGAGAGGGGGTATGATTCCAGGAATCTGTAACTGTCACGGGACTGTGCGTAGCTGCCATTACGCCGAAAACCTACTTCTCCGTAGCTTTGAGCTTGTACTCCTTCGGCTTAGGGTGCGCATTGAATGCGCACCGACGGCGGTCGCTGCCATGGGCGCGGCTCTGGTGGTGTGGAGCTTGATCTTCGTTCGCGCTGCTACGGCACTTGTGACATGGCAGAGCGATTCTATCGCAATGTCGGTGGCGACTTCGTCGGATATGTTCACCCTGGACTTACAGGCCTCGAGGTATGATATGCATACATACCGGCACATATTATACGGCGATACAGCAGCTGCTATAGGTGTACTGTACGTAGCGCATGTGTCTTCTGCTGTCGCTGTAAAGAGGCTGGTGTTGAGGGGTGCTACCTCTGTGTGGTTCCCGCTGTAAGATCGGTGGGGTTTTGTGTGACACTCTGCATAGCGACTTATTTCGCCACGGACAGCCAGCCGTCAGTACAACGTTGCTACAGCAAGTATGGTACTGTAGTATGGTAGTGCTTGTAGCAGTACCTGGTAGATTGGTCGGCATAGTAATACCAGTTGACAAGACAGTACCAGGTACCTGCTATCATATTGGCACTACTATTAGTACAGCGGTAACTTTAGTAGTAGACTGCGACTCGATCACTTTCAAAACATTAACAACTCACGCCAGGTACGTACCGGTAGTACTCAACGTCGAAGAAGCACGATGCCCCGAGGCAACGTGTTCCTACAGTACGAGACCAGCTTACGCCTACCGACGAATACCGACGAATATGCCACGAACAAACCTCCACCTCTGATCACCTCATAGGTATGTCCTCCCCGCACCAGCGGGCCACTTCAAGCTCACCGTCACTCGGGACGGCGTAGGGCTCAACACCTCATGCATATCCTACGGAGCTTCCGCCACAGCCGTCGCCGATGCCCTCAACGCATTAGACTATGTCGATGACCTGGGCGGGTCAACAGTTCTCAGAGAGGGAGACGGATCCTCGCAATACAACTACGGCTTCGTCTATTATATGTCTGCTTCCAATTCGAGCCAAAGTCTTGCGGCGTCTGTGGACATGGAGTTAGCCGGGAGTGGGGTGGAATACGGATGCAAGAGGGTGTCGACTCTCGGCTACTGGAATGATACTGACAATTGGGACACTGGCGTGGCCCCGACAGAAACCGACGAGGTGGGCTTGGCACCAAATTTCGCTTAGTTGTACCGTACCAGGTACGTACCATAGGCTATACTCGTAGCCTATGTGCATGGGACCACGTCCTATAGAAAGGATGGCTGCGCGTCGATCACAAATTTTACTCCCGAGCGCCCAAATACTTGGAGATGGTGCAACATGGTTGTCATGTTTTCTGCTACTTTTTATTGTGTTGCCCTGGGAGACTGTGGGTGGCCATTTCAATGATTTCGTCATGTATACTTCGAAGTATGTGACCATTTGTTTTGCTATTATGTAGGTGACATTCCTTTGATGGCAATGAATCATGTGTCCTGGTCATGTTTTTCGCTACCATAGACTATATGTGTAGGCGACCATTCCAATGACATCACCATGTATCATTCCCATGTTTTTTTTTTTATACTGTACTGTACCTGGTATAGGTGACCATTCCAGTGGACGCTGGCTTCGTTTCGCTCACGGACGACGTAACCATTGCCTTCCTCAACATCAACGGAGGAGCCCTAGTGACACACGACAGCACCTGCCTAGCTCAATGGACACCTGCACCGGGCGGCACATACTCCCCCTTCGGCAGCACAAAATGCTACCGCATCTTCCAAAACGCTACCTCCTGGAGCAAAGCCCAGAGCACGTGCGCTAGTGCTGTCGGGCCGCAGAATGCCGGGTATCGCGGTGGGGCCCTCCGTGGTGCTCTGGTCTCCGTAGAAGGGTTGGACGAGAACCAGTGGGTGTCAAGATTGTGCCGAGGGGATGACATGGATCGTGACTGTTGGGTAGGCTTGACCAGGAGATACAAGGGGAGAAGCGGAGTTGGGCTAGAGAGTGGTGGGGATCTGGAATGGGCGGAGCTTGGGACGATGGCGGGCGAAACGCGGTATCGGTCGTGGGCTGTCCGGGAACCTTCGGCTTTCAAAGGCGACGAGGTATTTGCATGCCTGGTATTATTACGGCAGTTCTTAACGCTCACGACCACGTGTTTCGGAGGTTGCCAGCTCCTTGGTAGCCCTGTAAGCACACAATGGTATTTTTCAAACGCCTACACTGCGGACACGTGTGTCGGGTGGGCTTGAATACAGGTCAAGTAGGCGGCCAGCTCCCCGCCGCCACGGTCGTGCACAACGCTGCCGTAAGCGCTAACGACACCAAACGATGTCCTTGTTACGTTGTTAACACTCATACTATTAATAGTAACTAGTACTTCGAAGTATTGTGATAGCGACTACCGTAAGCACTGCGACTACTTTAATCGATAATATTGTCAACACATACAGTTCGCTCGGTGTCAGCGACTACCGCAAGAACTATTGATAACTATTATAATAGAGAGAAAGACATGTCGTGCCAGCAGTTTTCTGTTATATTTTCATTTTTTTAGGTTGTATTTGTTTATTGGTAGAAAACCTTTGGTCGACATGCGTCCACATCCTGGATTGTGACGTCACTTTTCGGAAAAAAATATAAAAAAAGTGGAAAAGTGGCCGTGGATGATAACGTCAGCCATATTTCTTAATACATTTTACACTAAAAAAACGGCATTATTGTTGACAAGCATACTATGAAAGCAACTACTGTATAAACAAATTCGACTTTAAAATGTTGACGAGGGAAAGGGACGGCTGAACCCCTCTCGCGATAAAAATTAAGGCAAGAACCGC
>JBBMKB010093452.1:0-11038 GCA_037833945.1 Alaria marginata
AAGTGTTTCAAACCTTTTCATTTTTTTCGTCAAATCCAATTTGCGAATAGCCCGAAATCGGATTCTTTCATGATGGTAGGGGTTTAGACCAATCAAATCCAAATTAGATTTTTCCTTGTTTCCAAATTGGATTTTTTTTTTGCTGTTAATCCAGGCCCCAACGGTAAACACAGTAGATTCACAGCCCTACAAAGCATTCTCCGTGTTTACGAGTATAGTAAAAGTCTATTGGTATGTTTATTTTTGCACAGGGTTTTTTTATGGGTATTCTTCCGTCGCCGAAAGCGCGAGTCAGCAGAACTCGGCGAAAATCGACGAGCAGTGGGTACGATGAACCAACTGCGCAATAAAAACGAAGGCACGTACCGGGGGGGAGCAGGGACCACACCTGTAATCGCGGTTTGGCCAGACGCTGGAAACTAAAAAAAGAAGAAGACAAGAGACAAAACAAAAGGTAGAAACAAACGATTTTAACATGAAGATGTGAAGACAACACACTATCTGCTAGCGTAAAAGTAAGTATTTTGATACCATGACTGCCTCTCCCATGCTTGTAGAGCAGATCGGCGGTGCTCCGGGGCGGTCGGTGTGCGCTTGGTGGTAATTGTTTTTGTTGTTGTTCTCACATTAATTCATCGCCTCAATTTGTATCTCTCTTACGTATGAAATAGGATGAAAAACCAGGACGGACGCTGGACGTGCTGATGTCGTTGGGTATCATAATGTATACGAGTCATCTCACGGTAGGGGTCGCACTTTTTGGGGTCAAACGTTCCTGACCGATTGAGCTCCTCAAGTGAGGAACTACCGGTTGGTATCCTCATTTTACGAGTAACTGTATTTTAGGACTATTAATAGCTCATAGAAATGTTGGTAGGGTTGCGCGAAACAACATCTTCAAAATCGTGTTTCGGGTGAGATATTGAGCTCCTTATGTCAGGAGCTCAGGAATTTCTGCTTGCAAAATATTCCGTGGGATGACTCATACCAGGTAGATAGTATATATGTAGAAAGAACGGTTACTTCAACACAAAACAAAAAAAAGTTAGCTGCGAGATCGAAGATTTCGTCGAAACTCGTCTTTGAAAGCGAGGGTACTTCATAACATACTCGAGAAACTGCTTGCTGGCTGTGTGGTGTGTGGCCAACACTCAATGTTGCTGCTGCCGGCCCTCGAGTTTGGTCGATGTGGGATCACGGTGTTTGGTGGGCCGTGCCGGCGGCTACTTACATACCCGGGTTCAGTGTGGAGTGGAGGGCTCAGGTCCGGATGGGACCAGATCTGGGTGAAATCATGGTGCCAAGTGCATTGTGACTACTGCTGTGTGCGTGTGTTGACCAATGAAACATCCCGAAATATCGGTAGTTGACCAATGAAGGAGGACCTCAAATACGTGGTAAGCTCTACTGTTGCAAGCTGCGTGTGATAAATCGATCGCGCGTGCTACGGGGTGTGTATGCATGCCCTCACCAAGGGTATAGGTTCGTGACTCCACCGAGAGCAAGCACCAGGGGCAACACGACGATGTTACAAAGACAGTCGGCCCACGTATACCGGTAATCATTCTGTGCGCGGAAACTATATATAACCCGCCTTGATGGGGACAAAATCAGACGGCTGTGGAACTCGAAGATTTTCATGGTTTTACGCAGCCTTCGTACTGTAACTACTGTAGACTTAATATATACCAGTAAACGTGTGTTGTACGTAGTCTTGTCATTAAGCTGTTGTTTCGACCCAACGATATCGCGACACCCAGTGTACGTCCTATTCTTTATCCTAGAGAGATACCGTGGTACACATTAGGGCATAAATTAGGCCTCCGTGTTTCTTGCAAGTTTTTGCGGTCGGTGCGTGAATACACGCCAGAAAACTACCTGACAAAATAATTTGGGGAGTTAGCCGAAAAACGAAAAACGGTATACCGGGGGTGTTTTGCGCCATTTGCCGGTACAGGGGAAATCCCTCACATAAACCCCCTTTTATGGGCTGTGCTCACTGGTCAAAGCACCGTGATACCGGCAGGGATGGTGCAAAAAGCCAACGAACATCGGCACTCAGCGAATCACGTTTGCTCTCACCGTTTTCTGACATTGTTTTCATCGTTATTTGGCACGCAGAACACCGCTCGATACACCTACCAGACCTGGGCAAGGTCAACCCGGTCAACAGCACACGTCCCACGGAGGAACAGCATACGACCAATAGAGCATGTCGGAGCTCCCCTCAGCGGCTGTGTAGCTGTGTACTACATAGCTCGTATCATATAATATGTACACGAACCCACGGAACAACTCGGGCAGTCAGAACGTCAGAACACCCTGGCATGCCAGCGATGTATCGTATGATATGTACGAGGTTGTACTTAAAAGTATGCGTAATAATCAGCCAACGAGTATTTCTGCGATTTCTGCCAGGAGAGTGAAAAGTGAAATCCCATGAGACTATTAGACTACATACAGCACGACCGTGCCAGATACTAGAGTAGTCTGGCATCATGCATGTACGAAGGGTATGTATACACTCACGCTCCAAGAAAGAAGGGGGGAGGGCCCAACCGCAGCGCGAGCAGGGGACAACGCCGCTTCTACATGGCCCCACCCCGTTGTGCGTTATGACTTTCGAGGACAGTTCTATTCTGTGCGTTATGACTTTGGAGGACAGTGCTCTGGTCGTTGATTGTTGTTGCTCCGAAGGACGTATAGCATGTATGCTGTTGTTGTTTAGTGCTATGGTTGTTGACGGGGTTGACCTTGCACAGGTCTGGTGAGCGTATCGAGCGGTGTTCTGCGTGCCAAAAAAAGGTGAAAAAAAAGGTGAAAAAAATGGCAGGATACGGTTAGAGCTAACGCGATTCGCTAAATGCCGATGTTCCTTGGCTTTTTGAGCCATCTGCCGGTATCGCGGTGCTTTCGCCAATGAGCGCAGCCCATGTAACTTGTTTTCAGTGAGGGATTCCCCTGTACCGGAGAATGGCGCAAAACACCCCTGGTATACCGTTTTTTGCTAACCCCTAATAATTTACGCTCTAAAAAATATTTTTCCGCCTAAGTATTCGGCGTGAACAAAAAAGGCGCCTCAAAAAAAGATCACCTCGGGACATGCGACAGCGAAAAAAGTTGCGCGGCATGAAACGCGAGCAGCGCGCCTTCCTCAGCCCGTTGCGCAAAACAGCAATTCCTACCCGAAAGTTCAGCGAGCGCAACAGCGCAACAGCTGATGAATGCTCCAGTACGCCGCATTATGTGGTCATAGATTGTGCAGCAGACAACCAAGGCGAATAAAATGTAAAATGTCACCGTACCGTGTACGAAAACCTACGAGAACAGAACACAACCCAAAGATATATGGTGGAGAGGAACTGCTGCAAACGAAGCAACACTTTAGAGAAATAATTTTACCATCCTACCTGGTGTGATTTGTGTTATTTTTTATTATACTATTTTGCCCTCCGACAACGTAGCCTAAATGTCGTTCCGAAAGAAATCAAAAAAAATGTTTTTCTTGTTTAGACAGCAGTACTGTGTAGAGTAAGAAGCTCGCGCTGGTGGTATTTCTAACTGACGTCAGCTGTGTGCGTAGGTGGGAAGCAGGAAAGTCCCAACCCCACCCCATCCAATCAAATTGCTTTGTTTTCATAAGGCGTTGTGTGTATGCCAAAATGGTTTTAATTGCCACCTCTGGTACGTGTACATTTGAGGAATCCGGTCGTCGGGTGGGGCACGAACAATCGGGCCCGCGAGATTCAAGATGAGCCCCTATTTCTTGGCCCCATCGGAAGTTAGAAACTCGCTCCGCTCGTAATTAGTTTTGGTGGTTCTCTCTGAGATTTATTTCAGAGGGGAAAAGTGTCGACAAAAGCTGACGATGACAGAATCCGCCACACGAAGATCTCTTTGCTCGCGTGATGGAATATTTTCTAGATTTTTAGGTCGCCACCCCTGGGTCCCAAAGGGTTGTTTTGAGGACACATGACCGCAGAACTATCCGACACCAATCCAAGTACTGAAAAGTGGACTGTTTTTTCAACAGCGGTGACAGAATAGTATGCCTCCGGCAGTCTTTCCAGGATTAGTCATGGTGGCTTGAGCATGGCGAATGAGCAACCCATCCATCCAACCCTGTTACCACCGCAAAGGTCATATTATTAGTACCCTATTAATAGAACCCTACGCTAGTTCCAAGCGCATTGTCCCCTGGCAGGCAGTTCTCAGATTCAGTTGTCGTTGACTGGAGTCTACGAACTCGCCTTCGGCAGTCTTCGGGCAGAACTCCAGCGAGAAGATCGAAATCCCACTTACACTTCACGCACCCGGCCCGCCGACCAAGAAGCAACATGGAGTTGGAAGCATGCGCTGTCATATGAGAGAGGCGGTTTGGTGGCGACACGAGGAGTGCCGTGCAACGATGCCAACTACATACGTGTACGTAAAAACCACACGCGCTCAGTCTGACTGCTGTTCCTCTCGCTCGGGTAGAGCAAGCAAGAAGTAGCTCAGGCAAAAAAACAAGCTCAGGTTCCAAGGATACGACTGGCACTGTAAATATATACCAAAACCTATCGTAGAAAAACAAAGAGATATCCCAAAACGAGGAACCAGGAACACCAAGATTTGAAAGGCGTGCGGCTAGCAGCGACGCAAAAACAAAAAAGTGGGTGGCCACGCACAGCCAGCCCCACGTCATCCAGAGACGACACCGAGGAAAGTAGGCAAACAAGCAATACTTGGTACACGTGTACGAGCGAACGAGCGAACGCACCTGCTGTACCAAAGACACGTACAGTACTCCGGCTAACAACGGTGTTGAGCCGGGGACGGCAGTTCACATCATGACGATGAACTCAAGCTTCCACCACGAACTGGAACAAGATCAACGTAAAACGAGAATATTATGTATACTACAGTAGCTCGCCCGGGTAGAGAGAGCGACAGAGCACCTCCCGTCACCAAACACGCGTCACCCACCACCGCGCACCGCAAACACGCAACAAAAAGAAACGGCAGTAGCTGTGAGTTCGACCGTGTGAGTGGTCGATACTTCGTTTGTATCGTAACGACGATCTACGGTACTACCTAGACTCTTTCACAGCAAACCGGAAACTCACAATCTGGCGCTGAAGGACAGAAGCCAAAAGCTCACGCAGTCTGTTCCTAGCCGGGCGAAACCAAAAGGGTGCCGGTAGGCATAGGCACACTGGCCCAACGGCGAGGGGTGGCTAGCGGCAGCCCATTTCCACGCATCGACAGACGCGGGAACCGACTGGCCACTACCACTCACTCAGACACGAGGCCTGAAGTGGAGAAGCAAACTTTTCTTTCTTTCTTGTTTGAGCCGCGGAAACGCGGCAGGTAATCCCCGTTGAGTTGGCACCGGCGCCGAAAGGCACCGGCACTGACTGCATAACTATGCTGTGATGAAAACGGCCCAAGTGTACCGGCTGGGACTCCGAGAGCAAGGCGCAAACCTTAGCTCCCATCTTCGCCGCATGTAGCCAGACGCTCGAGGGTTTTTCCGGGTTCCGGATGGCACTCTCTGCCCAAGTATCCGGGGAATTTCCCCAGGCTCGACACACCCCCTCCGAGCTCGGGACAGCCCGTAGGCTGGACCCTCGCTGGGGTGAGTGGGGGTGCCGCCCGATAGCAGTCCGTGCTGTGTTCCCGTGACTGAACGAGGTGGGGGCGTTCGTGCCTTCACCACCAGCGAAAAAATGCGGGGGGATACGAGAGTAGAGTACCCTTTTAAGAAAATGTATGTACGGCACTGGAACACCCCTGAATCCATTTTTGGTGATTTTAGCAGCATGTGAAACCGGGTTGCAAAAGAGCTCTCGTTACACTTAGAAGAGCTCAGCCTCACATCCCACGGTATCACCCCTGCTAGGTTTGCAGTAGGCTGGCCTTCATTCGGCGTTTCTGTGTTACCGCCTTCTTGTTTCCGCCACGCTGTGGCACCCCCCTTGGAATTTGAGAGATTTTCAAACCAGTCGTAGTTGTGTACTTGTAGTACAAAAACGCTGCGAACTGACACACAGCAGGCTGTCGGCTCGGCGGCTAGGGTGGCAGAAGAGCTCAGAAGATGTCTCGGGACTGGGAAGAAGGGTTCATTGAGGAGGGCGGAAAGGGTGGCGATGAAGACGGCGGCGACGACGAAGTGCAGGGGGTTTTCAACGTGCCGGGGATGGCCATCGGGCAGGTGTTTCCGGGCGAAAGCACCGTGACCTCGATGGATTTTCACGAGGACGGCGAGCTGTGCGTCGCCGCCAACAGCGATAAGTGAGAGGATGATGGTGTACGGTATGCATGTACCATATCATACGAGTATACCCGTTGTCGTGTGCGGTAGCGAGAGTGCTAACTACTCGTACTCGGGTATTTACGTACTCGGGTACTTTGCAAGTAGAGTTGTCGTAGCCTGTTATAGGGCAATCAGCGCCGACAGAAACGCTTGCGACGCAAGGGTGGGCTGTAGGCTGAGCTTCCACCCGCTCCTTTCCCCAGTTTTTTCGAAATAAAGAACGGCGCCGTCGATTTCTTAATAAAAACGGTTTTCGGCTCATATTGGCTCGACACGAACTATTGTTGAATCGGTCAACTCCCAAAGCTATTTTTTCAGCCAATTCCGCTCGAGCTATGAAAATCGGCTAAAGCAGACGGAACAGAGCTTGCTGCGTGTCAATCAGCGGCTCGACGCGTGGCAAATTTGCAAATGTGGCTCGAAATATTAGAAGAAGAAAAAAACGGCAGGCTTCAAAGACCATTTTCCATTTTCCCGGTAATTACGTTGCTCTTTAGGGCGCTTCCCCTGCCCCATCAGGCCTGGCTGCTTCCTGTGGCCGATGCTATCGTGCTCACCATGTTTGTTCGACGCTTTTCCCTGTGAAATGCCGAAAGGTTTATCATTTGATTTGCTGCAATGCTGCAGCCTGCAGAACAATGGACTTCTCAAGTGCGCGCCTGCTCATACCGCGCGTGTCGTGGGCGCCTTGTCTCTCGGGCGTCGCCCCACCCCAAGTCTCCACAACGCATACCCGGTGTATCGTTTCAGCCTGCGATGGCGCAAAAGCCGTAGTTGTTACCTTTGGACTCTCGGTTGTCTTTTTTTTTTCAAACCACGCTTACATGTGCGCGACGGCATGGGCCAAGACGAACTTATAAATTAACCGATCGACCTTCTCACAACCTGTGTCGTGCTGTTTGCTGCACTGCTGTTGTTTTAGAGTAGACCCTCGCCCGCTGCTTGAGTTGGTGCGGACCCCCGCCCCCCCTCTTATTCAGTGCCGTGGTTGCTGGGGGTTGACGTGCTGTACCTAAAACTACAGCGTGCGGACAGCGTCTACAATTGAGCCGGCGATGCTACTGTTGACAAACAATCCACTCGCGTATACCTGGTCCGTAGGTAGCGGGTTCGATAAATACTGCACGCCCGAGAGAGCAACTCTCTAAATACTCCACTATGAAAGTTATAGCAACCCATCCAGCACGCGAACACAGCAGTAGCTGGGCAAGTTCCCAGCAACACGCAACCAGCTTGCCCGACCTCAAGAGTTGGTCAATGATCGACAGATTAAGTGTACGCACGTTGTGCTGGTGTGCAGGACGGTATTCGGTCGCAGTCCGCCAGACCTGACCCACGTATGCATTCCCCTTGACCCTTTCCTCATTTATCTCTTTCTTTAACTTCAAGTCCTGGCGTTGGCCACTGGTGTCAAACAGTAGACGTGCCGCATCGTGGAAGCAAGATAGCTCTGCTCGTTGTCCACGGGTGACAATTTTACGTCGCGCACGAGCTCATCGTTGTATTGCCTGCTGCGTTGAATTGCCACCGTAATACTGCCATCGAAATTCTGCCACCGCAATACTGCCACTGTGTTACTGCCGCCGTTTCTGGAAGCCCTCTGCGCGATTCTGCTAAAGCCGGCTCTCTGACAAGGTCAACTTTTTCAGAATTGCGCCCACATTTTTGGGAACAAACTACTTGAAAATAGAGTTGGATTGGCTTTGCAGTGGTGAAAAAGCTAGGCTTGGAAGGCGACCCTCTCACGCAGCGAGGGTAGACTCCTTCGCCACCCACAATTGCTTCTTGTTTCTTGCCCGGCAGGAGTGTGACTCTGATCAACGCCGTGGAGGGTCGCAAGCGAAAAACCATCCACACGCAGAAGTACGGCTGCGGGGTTATTCGG
The DNA here is from genome assembly GCA_037833945.1 of Alaria marginata. Classification (NCBI taxonomy): domain Eukaryota; class Phaeophyceae; order Laminariales; family Alariaceae; genus Alaria; species Alaria marginata. Next base: position 8,184 of record JBBMKB010093452.1, read on the forward strand.
TACACTCACCACGATCAGGTGAGGTTTATGACATAAAATTTCCAGTATACGTGTGGTCCCTCAATAGTGCGGTGCCTTGCCAGATGACAATACCCGCACTAAAGTGGGACCCCAAATTATCTTGAGATAATGCGGTATTCTGTAGGATGAGGTTGTGACAAACGATTTTCACGTTGTGCTAAACTGGGCCCCTCTGAGTCCTGAGTCTTTGCGTGCCCATGCCCTCGTTGTAAATGGAACTGAAACATGTCCAACTGACATGAGAACGCCTTACCGTCCGCTTTCGAGTGGTGCTGCTCTCTTGAGTCCTGAATATTTTCCATGCCCATGCCCTCGTTGTATCTTGCTCCTCCCTGCATCAGACCGTGCTGGTGAGCTCTGACGCGCCCGGGGTAGACCACGCGGTGAGATATCTGTCGCTGTACGACAACCGCTTCCTGCGTTTTTTCAACGGGCACACCGACAAGGTAGTCTCCATCGCGATGAGCCCAACCGACGACCACTTCATGACCGGCTCCCTGGACAGGCGAGAGTTATACTATTGTCTCTGCTGCATTGAAGTATGTATGTAAAGTCGGGGGTTACGCCACGGTAGAGGGGTACCCACATTTTGTGAGGGTTCCTAGTGTGAAAGGCTTTATACCTCACCCTATCACCGACTTGGAGACAGAATGTACTCGCAACCCGATGAACAATCCCATGGGCTATAGGTAGAACTGTGCCTAATTTTTATGAGGTTTTTTTGGGGGGGCTGCATGCTCGCTGTATGTGTGTAAAGTCGGAGGTCATGCCCGGTAAATATACTGTGCGTAGACGGCTGATGTTATACCAATGTCATAATAGTGTATAGAAGGGGTACCTAATATTTCAAGGAGGAGCTCTACAGTATGTTGCCACGGTATCTTGAGGGGTGCTTATTTTTTCTGGGGATTAGGGTTCCTAACGTGAGAGGCTCTTGTGCTGTCTGTATGTGTGTAGGATCAGGAGTCCTAACGTGAGGGACTCTTGTGCTCTCTTGTATATGGGTAGGATCAGGAGTCATGCCACACGGTAGTGTCGTGGGCGCTTCTTTGGTTGCGTTCTTGACGCCTTCTCTGCCGCCGCTTGCTCCGATACCGTACCGGGTGTGTCCCTTCAGGACTGTGCGGTTGTGGCACCTGTCGCGACCGCAGTGCCTCGCCGTCTTGGACTTTCCCGAGGGGTACGGGACGCCGTACGTGGCGTACGACCAGCAGGGGCTTGTGTTTGCGGCGGCTACGTTCACCGGGAAGGCTAACATCATCAAGCTGTACGACGCGCGAAACGTGAGATTTGGGACAGTGGGCGGGAAGGAATCTCACGGTTCGGGTTTGTTGTTCTATGCCCCCGTTGGTTCGAGACGGTTGCAGGAAAATGGTTGGTGTCGCGTGATTATGCTCTTCGTTTTCCGTGACCCGACCTTGGTCTCTTTTGCAGCACCTTCCAATTTCACGCGCGCAAACCGGACACGTGACGTTGCCGACCGCCGACACAATATTCTTCGTTTTGATCGATATATACCCCCCTCCTTCCTCGTCGCAATGTGTGCAACCATTATTTTTTCGCTTGGCCCTCTGGATGTGCAACGGGTGTTCCACACCTTCCTGGCGATACGCATGTGTGTTTCGGGTTGTGCGCCCGACCGACCATGGATGCGGCAGTACGAGAAAGGGCCGTTCGATACGTTCAACGTGGAACACACCAAGGTGCGGAAGTTTACGTAATTACGCCGGTGGATCCGGTAGGTTTGCTTGATATTTCACTGTCCGAACCCTCAGGTTTCCGCGCTCGTCCACCCCCCCGTGCAAGTAATGCTTGCCTGGTTGGTGAAAGCCCGACGTGCTCTGTCCCGGCACTGTAAGGGTGAAAGCGTCTATATGGTGTTAAGACTGCGGCCATGCATGACAATGAGTACACCCCCCCAGCACCGATCACAAAAGGCTTCCTTTCTCACGGTGATCCCACCCATCTCCGATCACAACAGGCTTCCTTTCTAACGGTGAATATCCCCCGCCCCCATTACCACGCGTCTCGTGCGCGCACTGGGAAAATTTAATCGGCTTTTGTGGTTGATTCAGGTGGAGGAGTTCCTTCTGAAGGCGGGGACGATGCGACCGAAGAAGGCGAAAGCCTTGTCGCTCGCACGGTGGAAGAGCATGAAGTTCAGCGCGGACGGGCAGAGCATCCTCATCGCTACAGATGCGAGCTTGGTCCTGACGCTGCACGCTTTCGAGGGCGACGTGAAGCAGGTTTGTCAGTCAGCGCAGTTCTGTTTTTGTTCTTCTTGTTTTTTTTTGTTTTTTTTGCGAGAACCGTGGCAATTTAGGTGTGCCGAGACGCTCGTAGGAGAAATCATACGAAGTATGTTTGACCCCTTAAGAACTGCACCCATACTGCCCGCACCACCGCTGCGCGCGTTCGCCTTCGCCGGCATGGCACGCGTCCAAAACTCCTAACAGATTTTCACTGGGCACGTGAACGACAACCACTCCGAGCTGGACGCATGTTTCACCCCCAACGCGCAGTACGTCCTGTCTGGGTCCGAAGACCGCGGGATCTACGCTTGGCGTGCCGAGGACGGGAAACTGGCCAAGGTCTTACGGGGGCACTCATCCTCCGTGGGACGGGTGCTGTGCAGTCCCAAGTTTGAGGTCATCGCGAGCGCCTGCACGAACACCGCGTTGTGGATAAACGCGGGGTTGGAGCCCGGCCAGTAAAAATGCGGCGTTTTTCTTGGGGGGGGGGGGGTGAGCTCGGCCAGTAAAACGGCGGTTTTCTCTGGGGGTGGGGGGGGTTGTATCCCAACCATTAAAACAGCGGCTTTTTCTTCGGGGGGA